>VYZP01058510.1:3019-109265 GCA_013400635.1 Hypocryptadius cinnamomeus
AAGCCAAACCATAGCAAAAGGCCATTTAGCCAAGTGAACAGAGTTTGAAACTGAATTGTTATAGTCACATTCTTGATTGTAATGATATGTCCTTTTAAAAGAAAGAAGTATATCACTCAAAGCCTTCTTAAATATATAATGTTACCTTCTTAAACAAGTTATTGAAAAACTTAGTTCTTGCCTTAATCTGTTTATTAGTGAGCTAAACATTTGTTACTCCAACTAGCAGCTGTAATGTACTCTCTGTCCTAAGAAGGTGACATCATCTGCTGCAGTCACCAAAGAAGAAAGTGCAGAATTTTCAAAGGATGTAATCTGTGGTTTTTCTGGTGCCCTGATGCAGCACTGGTTGGTTGTAGTGTTGATGTTACTCACTGATACTCTCATAGGTCCCATATGAGATCAGTGCCATTTGTGCTAAGAAACTCTGCACACATTTTGAAGGTCCTTGCCATGAGTAACTTTTACTGAGCTAGACAGGAAAGAGAGCAAAGGAAGGCAAGGGTTGGAGCAGAAGAGGTGGGAACTGAGTTAACCCTGTCAGAGAACTGGGAACTGCTGTATTGAGTCTCCCCACTGCCTTTGTCTCACCATTGTTTTTCTGCTGGTGCCTTTTCTGAGAAAGATAAAGAATTTAGAGAGTTTATGGTCATGACACTTCCTCCTGGATTTGACATAGTGCTCTTAAAAGTGAGGAACCTCCTGTGGAAATGGACAGTGTTAACTCAGTTACATGAGCTTTTAGACTAATTACAATTTGCTACCGTGAGGTCTTGTCTGACAGCAGTCACAAACCCAATTTAACTAAGCATCTCAGTTTAAGGATCATGCTTTTATGAGACTGTTCAGGGCAGTGCAGCCAGTGACAGAAGGGAGCCAGTCTTGCCACAGGGGACTGAGTGCCCTGTATCAGTACCTGGCTCAGTGCCCCCAGAGCACAGGGACCTCCTCACCCTCTGCCTATGGGATGTACCAACAGAGTCGCTGTCTGCTCCCTGAAGTGAGGACAGCAGGTGAGCAGTGGATTTGCTGTTAAGCACTGCTATAATCGATTACATTAATGTGCTGAATTCCTCCCAAGGAGGGCTCAACTGGCGACACAGTGACTTCTTTCCTTTTTCACTCTCTGTTTACGGTCTTTGTAAATAAAACCAATTGTACTTGGGGCTGGGTACCGCTTTTATTTCCTAAGATGCTGGGCAAAAATGCCTTCTTTTTTATGTCTCTGTTTCATTAAAAATGCAGAAAGCAAAGTGTGCCAGGTTGCTGGGGAGAATTTGGTCTAATTTGGAGGAACTCCCAGTGTGGCTGCCTCCCCAAAGCACACCTCAGTCTTGGAAGCTGTTCCTTCTCCTTGCTGCTGCCCCAGAAGGTAACAGGGGTGGCTGCTCCCTCTGTCTTGGTTGCTCCTCCCAAGGGCACCACTTGCTGCTGTGGTAGTTAAAAGAATGTATGGATTTTCCTTCAGATTTACAGTCCATGTTTGAGCTTACTTGCTAGCTTGCATTGCAGCTGATTGACACAGTCATCTTCAGTAGTGTTATGCACACTACAGAACTGTTGTTTTCCCACAGATTTTTTCCCTTACCTTTGCATTCTTCTGTCTGCAGGATGAGTACCCTGCAAAAGCATTATTGCTTAAATATCAGCTCTTTAACCTGATGTAATTATTTAGAGAATGTTTTCATGTTTTTGATGAAGTAAGATCTCTCAGTCAATACTTTGTCTGGAAGCAATATAAATATTTTATCAGAATCATGTAAATTGTGTTACACATTTTGGTAGGTTTAAAGTTGTTACTTGCCTTCCTGTGGCTTTCTGTAAGGATTTAGACTTTTTTTTTTTGTGCCTGTGAATTCTTCTTGCTCTTGTATAAGGCAGTGTCAAAGTTTTAAGAATTTGGTGTGCTTTTAAAGCTAAGAGTTAATAAAAACTACTGATCATTTCTGTTATGATGGTATTCTAATCCTGCTTGTGTCTCTGGGCAGTAGTGTAATTCCAGTGATTAGTCATAAGAAAATTACTTACATAGGACCCATATATGTTCAGTTAAGTTCATCTCTCCCTGCAGCACTGGTGGTGCTTAAAATGATTTGATCAGTGGTTTGGTTTTCTTCCTTTCTCATCATAAATTGACAGAATTTTCGTGTTTATTCCCAGAGTATAGAAACTGCTTGCATGGGTCTTCTGCTTTTGCTTTTACATAACTCAAAATTTAAAGATACATTGGTTTTTTTTCCTGGTTGCTCTGTTGCTTTATTTTGGGAAAAGTATTCAGTAATGTAACTTAAGTTGCAACAGAAAAAAAACAAACCAAGAACATGTGTGTATTTTTTTTTTTTTTATCTGGAGGCAATGGAGAGAGTACGGGGGAATAGGCATGCACTGCGTGAGAAGTGTTATCATACATGACATTCCATGGAAGCCAGTAAAAAAACTGAAGCAAGAATAACCACCTATACCCATGTGAACTACTTTGTAAAGTCTTTTCTATAGAGGTATTGATAACAAAAATTAAGTGAAACCTTGTTGTTTTCATAGAGGACCCAAGAAAAAGTCTGTTTTCCTCGTGTGGAAAAAGAAAATTGTGCTGTAGACTTGAAATAGTTTGCTTATAGTGTAGCAGGGTTTGCAGTCAGTGGGATGTATCTGGAATGGGAGTAGGAGCACAGAAGTGACATATTGAGGGTTATTGAGAAGCTAGGGTTATCTCTCTCCCATCTGCCTGTTTGCACCAGTGTAAAAAAAGTGACAAACTGATTTTATCTTTGCCTCTGTCTTTCTCCTCCTTAGTCCCAGGAGCATGACAAGATTTTCAAGAAAGTTAGAAGGCATATAAGTCTTCTCAGCTTGCTGAAATAGTAATTTCTCTCTACTAAATGAGGAAGCTGTTGAAGAGTGGTATTGAAAGCTACTCATTAACTTCTTTGCTCTGGCTTTGTAAAGCTGACTTCCATTTCCCCCTCTCTGACTTTGATACAGGAGTTTATGGCAGACCCCTGTGATTCTGGTCTGATTGAAGTGAGGAGACTCAGGTCACTAAACTTGGCTCCTTCAGTAGAGATAAGAGCTACCATTAAATCCCAGAAAGATACAGCAGATGAGAGTGTAGATAGTACTAGAATATAAACCCTAATTTTGTCAGGGCTATAAATATTAAAATCATAGGCCTTCACCCAGAAGAATGTCCTCAGAGAGATAAAGGTGATTCAAAGCAAGAGAAAGACAATTTGGAGAGGATATCCAAAACGTGAGAAAATAGAAATGGTTTTGATGAGATCTGAGGCACTGTAGAAGTTTCATCTTTCCTTCTGGAAAGTCCCTGCTTCATGAAGGTTTGTCATTTCTAATACGTCATCACAGAAATCATCTTTAAGCAAAAGCAGAACCTTTTTTCTATTAATGTTGATTTCTGTAAATATGTCTAATAATGCCTTGCCTAAAGTAAAAAGAAATGTAACGTTTGTAACTTTATTTTTCTTAACTTTGGTAAAACTAGTTTGCTTTCATTCTACTAGCTTTTCTTTGTAGATATGAAAGTATATTACATCTCCTTTAAGAAAAAAAATTTAACATGAGTTTGAATTCTAAACCCCACACAGCATTTTTCCATTAGCAAGTCCTCCAGGCCCAGATAAGTGGCCTACAGAGTAACACTCAAGTGTGTTAAGCCTCACTTAAATAACCTGCCAGCACTTTTGAGTTCAAAATGTTGATTGTAAAGGTGCACTAGTCAGTAAATAGTTTGAAGAGTTGACACTGACTGTTTGGCCAAAAGTTAAAAGCTGTGGTAATGACATGTGGTTTCTCAGTTCATGGATGTGCTGAACTGAAAATCTGTTAAAGATGCTTGTAGCAGCAGGAGATTTAACACTTCTAGAAAATCAGACCCAATTATGCTTTCTGAAGTTGAAGCACCCAAAATTTCATTTTCTCATCTTCTCCAGATTGTAGTCTCTCATTTAAGCTGGTCTCACTGCACCTGAACTTTCACTTCAGTTTTTGAAGTTAGAGGAGATACTTGAGTGTGTGTTCTCGAAGTACTTCAAGTAATTAAAAGAAATTAAGTGATTAAAATACAGTTGTCTGGTTAAGCTTCCAAAGAATATGTTCAACTGTAATGTTTACTTAACAGGGGATTTAAATATGAAACAAAAAGTAAAACCACATTTATGGCCTAAGGAAATATGCGAAATGTTCCTGATTTTACTTTGAAGGTTTCATTAAAAATAGCTCACCATCAAATTCCCATTTTAAAGCTTCTGCTGTGAAATATTTAATCCTTAGCATTCAGTGTTTTGACTGTGGACAGTCAGCCCGCCAAGACAACATTGGACAGATGCATATTGATGAAAAGGAGGATAGTTCCTGTCATTCACAGGGGAAGGTTTATAGACTTGATTGGGTATTTCAAAGCATCCCTTGGAATGAGATTCTGTTCTGGTGCCTGTACATTGTAAAAGCACAACTTCTAGGAAACTCTCCATGTGATGTTGCAGGAGAGAAGTAAGAAAGAGTGTTAAATATTGTTGGATATTTTCCAGATTATGTATATTTTTGTTGCTATACTATTGCTTCATATTCTATCAGAATGTAAATTATTTAACAGATGGATGTAGTTATTAGAAGATCTTGAAGTGTGAATATTCTAAGGTGTAGACTTGCTCTTAGGCTCAAAGTAGGCTAGTTCTGTGCTAGAAGTCCTCTAGTAAAGTAGGATATGTTTACATGCATGCCAGAAGTCCTCTTTTAGTGGTATCACATAAACCCTCAATTGCAAAATTGATTTCAGTGAGAGCCCAATAAGGGCAATATAAGGCATAGCCTCTTGCCAGTATGAACTGTGTCTGTGCTGGGTAGGAGCTGGCAGCAGAGCTGTCTTCTGTGGTTGTGCTACTAAATATTTCTCAGGCCTAGAAGATTTCAGCATCCTTTAAAGAAATATATAGACTGATTTAAAATGAAATATACAGAAGATGGTAAAGAGAAAACCAAAAACATGAGTGTAGCTATTTGGCAGGAATGTGCCAGGTATATATTGGTGATCTCAAAGTGAGTGATACTTTTGTGTAGTAATAGTTTGTTTTGGTATCTTCATGTTCTACTGTACTCAGCTTATTTAACCCACAAGCTAGGATGCCTTAAAATGAAGCACAGTTTAAGAAGGATTGGATGCTCTTACTGGAATCCCTCTATATCTGTATGTAGGTATACGGTTATTTATCTTGAGGGCCCTTGTATTTTATTCTTAACTATTTTATTTTCATTATTTTGAGAAGATGCAATTATGCTATCTATATAATAACGAAAGTTTTCCTTATGTCTAAGTATTAGGTAGTGAAGGGTTAAAAATCTATGGTCCTATTAATGTAGAGAAATGCTGACACAAGTTCTTCAGTCCTTTTCCTGACAGAATACCCACCTTTAATTTGCTCCTCTCTTTACCCATATAACATTGTACATCTGTCCTTGAAAACAGCTCCTGCAGCACGAGCGTAGCCAGTGGAGTCAATTTAGCAAAGGTTGCTGTGTGTGTCCGAGCAGTGCAGGCAGACAGCCTGGAGCTATGACTTACAATCTACTGTACAGGTATATGAATAATTACTAAAGATAGAAACCTCTGTTAATTGCTGGGTTTAATCCTGTTCTCATAAATTGTTACAGAATCACCCCCTCTAGCATTAACCATCACCCTCCTCCTAGCATTAACATGACAAAATTTTTCTCAGCTCATAAGTAATCTAGTAGATTTGGGAATTTCTTTAGTTTTAAGATTTTTGCTAGTGTTTAAGCATACCAATACTCTCTGAGAGTCCTTTATTATCACTTGGAAGCTTTGAGGCCTTGAAGTGTTTGGAGTTGACTGAGAGCTGAGTTTACCAGTTTCTGAAAGCAAAAACTGATGTTAAGCTGTTGTTTCTCCTGAAATTCTTGTCTACTAAGAGGTTTCTTTAACTCTGAGCAAAGCCACTTTCTTTTCAGACCATTCCATTTTTTCTTCAATCACTCTGATTATCAAAATGGAGAAAACTATAAAGAATGCCCCTCTCCCTCTAGTTCTATCCTGCTGCTAATACAATAATCCTCAATAAGTGAGAAAAATTAAGGGATGCTCTTAGAAATTGATTAGAGTTTGAGGGAACAGTGACAGTGACTGTGTTTGGTCTTCACCAAGAGCATTTTGCCTTATTAGGCTACTTAGCAAGCTAAACTGTACTTCATCTCAGAGTCCTCTAAAAATAACTCTGTATGGCTTTCTGGCACATTGATATAAAAAGTGTATGATGATGGTACATGGGGTTGTTTAAATACAAAGCTAGAAGCATGAGCTGGCCTCCAAATGATGAATGTCTTTGTATTCCAGCATGGAAGCTTTCCAAGACAGTGATGCATAGCCACCAATTTGTAACTTTTCTTTTAATTTATGACTTTGGACTTTTATATATTTGATTATTATATAACCCCTCATGTGTTTGATATGGCGTCATGAAATATCTGAATGCACTTTCAATGGTTTTCTACACTCCAGTTGATTTGGAGGAAGTGACATCCAGTGTTGTTTTCATAGAGTTTTTAAAAATAAAAAACCACTGCATCTCAACTTTCTCATTTTAATGCTGTCACAATTGACTCATAGCACAGAGAAAACGTTCTCTCATGAACTTTCCTATGTCTAGAATGTAAGTTGTGAGGGTAATGAAGGGCATATCTTCTCTTTACATCTTTTCTTACTGCATTTATGTCCCACTCAGGATGTTTGTATCACATTCCTTCGCACAACTGATACCTTCTATATATTAGTGGATTGGTTTTAAAAAGTAATAATAAAAAGGATTTAAGCAAGTAGGCTAGATTTCCTCTCAAACCCATTTTTGGAGTAGTGGCTGCTGGGTGAAATGGGACCAAGTGGGGGAAGAGGGGAAGAGAACTCCAATGGAGGCAGAAAAGCAAAGCAGCAGTTCCTCACACTGCTGTGATGGGGCTGGGGTGTGAAGTGTCAACTGGATATGGAGGCTTGGAAGGAAAAGGTAACAGAAAATCATCACTGGGGTTGCCTATTCATGGAGGGCTTATTCTTTTGAAATCTTAATGAGGAATATTCATACAATTTATATTTCTGGAAAATAATTGTGAAGAGTCAAAACAGTTCAGTCTAGATTTACGCTGCCAAGAAGTGTTCAGGTGCCCTAGCAGGGCTTCCACTTTCCAAGCTTCAGTTTCATTTACTCTTTTGCATCCCATTACTTCTACATTGCCTCTCATGCTGCTGTTCTAATAGTTTTCTATCTTCTTTCAGTGAGACCTGATTAAGTTGCTGTCTTCAGAGCTGCCTTCTTATTCCCTTGAACAATTAATCAGGGAGAGAGAAAGCTTAGCTCTAATTAACCCACAGCTTGCCAAAGGTGGGGCTTCTGCTGTATGCTCAGTAAAACCAAATATTTTTAGAGAGAATATATTGTTAACCATCTTGAAAAGCAGCAGAAAAAATGTTTTATTGAAGTGCATGCTAAAACTTTCTTAGAGAGGTAGTAGTCCTCATTACATTTGAAAGTCTTGCTTTATTATAACAAAGTTTTTAGTACTTTGCGGAACATATGAATGATGAAAGATTTGTTTAAAATCTAAAAAACAATTCATGAGATATTCCCCCAAAGTGGTAGAAGGCTAAAAATGTCTAAATTACATGAGGACAATCAAGCAGTTTGCAAGATGTGGTATAGAAATATTTCATCAAAACTTGGTGAAAAATCAGGATGTTTTAGAAATCCACTTGATCATGCTGAAAAATCTGATGTTGAATGGAAAGGGCTTCAGTTAATTTTGATTTCTTTCTGATTTGCTAGAGGTGTCATGAGCTCTAGCCCAGGTATCAAAAGAGGCACTGAAATCCATTTGTGCCATGCTCCAATTTACGAAGGAATTTCACTAGAAGCATCCAAAAGTTAGAAAAATAATGATGCTCCCATGTCGTGAAAAGCAGATTTTAAAACATGCATTAGCATTTGTAGCAAAATAGATATAATAAAATAAGGGCAGAGCATCACAGGTGGAGTATGTTGCATCTGTCTTTAAAATTGCCTGATGAACAAGTTGGGTTGTGAGGGGGCAGCTGCAGCGCCTCTGCTGTGTGTGAAACAGAGCTGGGGACAGCTCTGAGCTGATGCCACCACTACAATGATTTCCTAGGTCTGTAAAGCCTCTCTTCTGACTGACACACTACATTACAGATGTGATTTTTCCTTAGTGTGCTTTGTTCTTGACTTCTGCGTGCTTTGGTTACTTTTGCTTTACAGTTTTCCATAGAAGTATAGCTGTGAAGAGAACCGAAGATACTAACATAATGAATGACTTCTCTGTGTATTTGAGTGGTTTTTTGCATTGTCATTTTATAGATCATCTTGTTTTCTGCACATGGCAAAGACATTGAATCAAAAGAAAGAATGAAGGAAATGGAGATTAGAAAATTGCAACATTATGAAATGGACTTAAGGTAGATCTCCCTTTCCAAATATTTTGGCTATTGACAGAGTTATTCATCAGAGTGCCTAAAAGTCTATCCTGAGTCTTTGCAGAGGCTTGAAGGAGTTTTGTTTTGTAATGGGGTAACAAGAACATGAGCGTGTCCAGGGTCTTGAAAGTTAAATAGGGCATAAGGGCTTTCAGAAGATTTTGAGTGTTTTGGTCCAGTTGCTGTGTGCATCCAAAACAGCATTTGGTGTTTCCAGTTCAGATCAGAGTTAACTAAATGTTAACTGAACCATTTAGTTACCAAGGGCTGCAAGCAAACAGTGGTCATGGGCAGCAGGGAAAAAAAGCAGATGCTGTGTTACTACCTTTTGTAACTTCCCTACCTTTGTTTTATAAAGCCTAATGCAGAAGGTGGCCAGAGGGTATGTACCTTACCCATAGAATTCTTTGCAGTGTAGTAATCTCTTACTTAAACAGGATAGGACTCAATCATGTGAAAGGGTCTTTTTTTACTGTGCTTTTAAATACTGGGGTTTCCTTCCACTCTTCTTTTTGGAAGGAGTTCATTTGATTATGTAAAAATGGGTTATGCATGAAAGACACTTGATGCAGAGTCAAAGGATTTTAATTTTTGTTTTTTCAAGTACATGGTTGGTTTTTTACTGGGATGCAGCCCTTAGATTTATAACAGCTTCAACTGATTCAACCTACTGTGAAACATCAGGGAAAATCGACAAGGCCACTGATCCATGTATTCTGTGTATTTCAACTATGTAATTGTAAGCCTTCTAAAGAGTTTTTTGAATCCCTTAAATCAACAGTAAAATATATACATATCCAGGGAACTAATTCTTGGGCAAATAACCTGCTCTAGACAAATATTGTAAGGAACTACCCTGCTGTGTTCAGCAGTGCAGTAAAACTCATATGAATAAAGATTGGCCCCTGAGATAAACCTTTAAATCTTTGGTCATAGAAAATTTGCATTGCTAAAGGATTATATTATGACTCAGTGGGCAATAACTGCTACTACAGCTACTTGAAGAGATTTTCCTTACCCATTTATGCTTTCTTTCCCTGCTCTTTTCTCAGCATACCTCTCACAATGATATTACAGTAGAACATGATGCTGTCCCTCCTGTACAGTCTACTGAAAAGTGAAGTATCCAAATGGGTGATTTGTTCTCCACCCCTCTGCAGCCTCTCCTTTTTTTGCTGTTGGTGGTCTGCATCTTTATTACAGGTGTTGATCTGTTTGATTAAGTTTTTGCAATATCACCAAAGAGGGGCAAGGCAGGAGAGAAGTGAGAATTATCCCCAAAGGCTACCTCACTTGAAGTAGTTGAAGATAAGCATCATGCTGTTTGTGTTGAGCAATCAAAGGCACCTGAACATATGAACGTGTGCACATCATTACCTTGTTCACCATAAAAAATTGGTGTTCCATGGACATGTCTGTTGCATCATCACAACTTAAGGACAGGCTCCTGACTTCTTAAAAATACACTCTTCTGAGAAGTGCCTTGGTATGGAGAGCCAAGAGCAGTACCATAGGAACGTGGTTTGCTTCTGTGCCAAGCAGTGACTGACAGGATTGAGATGTGGGAAGTTTGTTGGTAATATTGTTTTGCATTGACAGCGTATGCTGAACAGACAAACGTTGCCTCCTACTTTGAGATAAACAGGACTTCTCTGAAAATCTTCCAACTCTTGTCCTTAATCAGCTAGAGGTGGTCCAAGTAAGGGTCTCTTCTTTCCCCCCTGTAGAACTCAAACCACTGTTGCCCCTCCCATGTGGGGCTGAGCTGGGGCAACAGCCCACAGCAGGCACACCCCCAGCCAGTGAGATCCCTGGGGCCTCAGCAGAGCCACACAAAGCACAGCCAAAGAACCTGCTCTCCCACCCCTGCATAAAAAAAGGTGCTTCCCAGTACAGACCTGCTTCTCTCAGTAGTATATGCCTTCAGTGAGTTGTGTTAATAGTTATCATTGCCTGAGATAACCTTCCTTGTGATGTAATTTGACATACTGCTGTCAGAGGGGCTTAAACATAGTAATCTTTAAAAATGATTGGGAATTTGCCCTAGAGAAAAAACTGTTATGATTAATTTCTACAAATGATAAACCACTCCTCCTTCAAAATACTGCATGCTATGAAGTATGATTTAATCCATTTGACTACAGAGCCTGATGCTTCTGACAACTGTGACTCAAATGTCATCACAGAAAGTGATATTTCAAGTGGCAGGGTGGGATTAGAAACCTGCTGAAGATTTGTCAAAGGAGAAGTAAGTACATAATTTTTAGATAAGTGATTTGTCTACTCTAAACCACTTCCTCTGAAAGACAGGCAGCTTTAAAAGAGAAACTTACACTGTTACACTAGAAAGAGCAATTTAATTGCAGAGAGATACTACTCTTGAGGGTCGGTAGAGAAAAAAACATAGGATACTGGGGAATGTGTTTTCTATACAGAAAAAATAAAATTGCTTTTCACCCTCAGAAAATAACTTCATCGTGGCTTGTATGAGGAAGGAGCCAGTCTCAATATTTGGAACCTCACGACCACCTGATATGTTCTTGTTGCTGCTTTATGTGTTTTTTAAAAATACAGCAAAACACCATGATAGCTGATTGTGTGAAAAATCTGTAAATGCAGTAAAACTTGAAACAAGTACAGAAATATTCATTCTATCAAAAATTCATATAGCTTTAGAGCAATTATCAATTTAATTCGCATCCACCAAGTCTGAACTCTTTGACAGTCTCCTAAAACTTTTGCTTCCTATATCTATTCTGTCAGTCTAGCTGTATAATTTACACCTCCTTAACAATCTGTCTACTCTGAAAGGCAATGAAAAAATTGTATAAGGTACTGTACTTTTCTTCCATGTGACTGAATCTGAAATTTGACCAACTGCAATGGAAACTACATTTTGTGTAAGAGTTTGTTCCAGCAGCCCCGTGGGTCCACCTGCATCAATGAGGACCTAGCCGAAGGCTTGCCCAGGCTGTACAGACTCGGGACACTGGCCCAGTGCCGGGTCCTGGACCACCTGTAGCAGCTGTGTTGTTGTGAAGTGTTCCTTCAGCCACACTTGAGCAGCTCTGAGATTGCACAAAATGTGGAGGGTTTGGTTTGCAGTTCTGCTTGGTCTGGTGGCCGTGGAGAGAAAGCAATAACCCTGTCTGACAGGCTGACCTTGAGATCCTACATCAGGAGTAGAAGTTAAGTGAGAGCACAGATTACTCTTACCTGTTTGCAGTGGATTCCCTGGGGGGAAAAAAAAAAAAAGAACATGAAATGTGACAATGCTTTTTTGTGGAATCATTTTTCAGAGAAGAGCTGCTCTTTGATATCTGTGATAGTTTGCTGCTTCGATCTGTCATGTTGCCAACTCTGCTGAGGTGTTTGGGAAGCACAGTTAAGTGACTGTAAGCATGGCAAGGCAATCTGGGGCCATTTTTTCACGGAAAGGAATTTTGCTGGAGAGACAGTATTTTTTTCAAGTCCTCTTGTTTCTATTGTTTGTATTTTGTTTGTTTCTCGCTGAAACCTGCCGGCTGCTTCAGTGCGAGGAGGCCGGGTGCGCCTTTAAGAGGTGGAGGTGCCTTTGTGCAGGTTGTGCGGGGAAGGAAGTGGCTCTGCACCGCGGAGGGTGGCAGGAAAAGGCTGGTGCTCGGCTGGCCACAACTTAAACTGCCAGTTTTCCCTTTGAGAGGCAGCAAAGAATTGTCACATTAGCTTCCTGGGGGTTGATTTTTTGTTGCCTTTTTTTTTTTTCCCTTCGGCACTGTCAGTTGAAACGCTGACCACCTCAGGCACAGCTGGACATGTTTAAAACTCTTCCATGGGCAGCCCACAACTGGCAGCGGCGTGGGAACGGGTGTTGTCTTGGGAGCGGTGTGCGACCGGCAAAGTTGGAGACCTGAACTCGCAAACACAGCCCAAGGCACCTGCCCGGGCCGGGCTGTCCCGCAGGTGACAGCGGTTCCGCTGGCAGCCCCAGCCCCCGCCCGCCTGCCTGCCTCAGTTTCCCCTGGCGGCGGAGGGACGGCGCCCGTGTCTCCGCCGAGCGGGAGCGCTGGGGCGCCCTGGGGCCCGCAGCCGGCGCCGCCGCTCCAGCGAGCTCCCCCGCCGGCCCTCCCGGGCCCGGCCCGCCGGTACCTCCTGCCCGGCCCGCCGGTACCTCGTGCCCAGCGCGGGGCGGCGGCCGGTCCGGAAGGAAACTCCCGGCCGCGGGGGCCGCCCGCCCCGGGCGCTGCTCCGCCGCCGAGGCTGCCCTGGACGCTAATTAGCATGACTAGTTTGATGGATTTAGTCAACAGCATTTAGCAAACAGGGTAGGGGGGAAGCAAGGGTAGGAGATTTCCCAAATCTCAAGACTTTTCAGCCCCGGTGCCCTTAATGGTTTGTTACGGGGGCTCGAACAAGTGTTGCTTCCAATTAATTGATCGAGGGGATTTATTTTAGTATTTTGACTGGGTGCCAGACACAGAGGCTTTGTCCTAGCGTTTTAAGCACCACCCCTCCTTGCAAGTTTGAAATGTGAGCTGCCTGGGTGGTTTTTTTTTCCTCCTCTCTTTCTCTCTCTTCCTTCTGGCAAAGTGGCTGTGGCTCTGTGTGTGTGTGTGCGTGTGCGCACGAGAATGAGAGAAGGACATACCTCTCTGTGTAATGGGAAAGCAAGACATGGATCACTAGAGACAGAAAAGAGAACCATCAATATCAGTAACATGCAGCTGAGGTGAGATTTTTCTGAGTGTTTGATTTTCTTAAAACCCTTTCGGAAGATTTACAGCAGCCTTCTGCCATGCTGTATGCCGAAGACGTACTCCTAAGCAATGTCATAGGGATGCTTACATGTCTATCGCCGTTTTAGGTCTGTTCGCGTACGTGTGAAGTTTTAAAGCTTAACCTGATTCTCTTTATTGTCTCTAGAGGGTTGTAGCTTGAGCACAAATAGCCTGTTGGCAAGTACGGCATGAGCCCATTAGCAAGACTCCATCTGTGATTGGTTTTGCCTGGAAACCGGGAGACAAGCAATGAATAATTGATGCGTGTTGTGCAGTNAAACGCTGACCACCTCAGGCACAGCTGGACATGTTTAAAACTCTTCCATGGGCAGCCCACAACTGGCAGCGGCGTGGGAACGGGTGTTGTCTTGGGAGCGGTGTGCGACCGGCAAAGTTGGAGACCTGAACTCGCAAACACAGCCCAAGGCACCTGCCCGGGCCGGGCTGTCCCGCAGGTGACAGCGGTTCCGCTGGCAGCCCCAGCCCCCGCCCGCCTGCCTGCCTCAGTTTCCCCTGGCGGCGGAGGGACGGCGCCCGTGTCTCCGCCGAGCGGGAGCGCTGGGGCGCCCTGGGGCCCGCAGCCGGCGCCGCCGCTCCAGCGAGCTCCCCCGCCGGCCCTCCCGGGCCCGGCCCGCCGGTACCTCCTGCCCGGCCCGCCGGTACCTCGTGCCCAGCGCGGGGCGGCGGCCGGTCCGGAAGGAAACTCCCGGCCGCGGGGGCCGCCCGCCCCGGGCGCTGCTCCGCCGCCGAGGCTGCCCTGGACGCTAATTAGCATGACTAGTTTGATGGATTTAGTCAACAGCATTTAGCAAACAGGGTAGGGGGGAAGCAAGGGTAGGAGATTTCCCAAATCTCAAGACTTTTCAGCCCCGGTGCCCTTAATGGTTTGTTACGGGGGCTCGAACAAGTGTTGCTTCCAATTAATTGATCGAGGGGATTTATTTTAGTATTTTGACTGGGTGCCAGACACAGAGGCTTTGTCCTAGCGTTTTAAGCACCACCCCTCCTTGCAAGTTTGAAATGTGAGCTGCCTGGGTGGTTTTTTTTTCCTCCTCTCTTTCTCTCTCTTCCTTCTGGCAAAGTGGCTGTGGCTGTGTGTGTGCGTGTGCGCACGAGAATGAGAGAAGGACATACCTCTCTGTGTAATGGGAAAGCAAGACATGGATCACTAGAGACAGAAAAGAGAACCATCAATATCAGTAACATGCAGCTGAGGTGAGATTTTTCTGAGTGTTTGATTTTCTTAAAACCCTTTCGGAAGATTTACAGCAGCCTTCTGCCATGCTGTATGCCGAAGACGTACTCCTAAGCAATGTCATAGGGATGCTTACATGTCTATCGCCGTTTTAGGTCTGTTCGCGTACGTGTGAAGTTTTAAAGCTTAACCTGATTCTCTTTATTGTCTCTAGAGGGTTGTAGCTTGAGCACAAATAGCCTGTTGGCAAGTACGGCATGAGCCCATTAGCAAGACTCCATCTGTGATTGGTTTTGCCTGGAAACCGGGAGACAAGCAATGAATAATTGATGCGTGTTGTGCAGTAGCTGGACAGGCAAAGAGGAGAGAGAGAGGGAGAAACAGAGCAGGGTGCCCTCAGAGGGGGAGAGCGAACAAGCTTGAAAATAGCTACTGGCTGCCTTGTGCTGAGATGAAGGCAACCCCGGCTGTCTTTGTTCTGCACTGGCTGGTTTCTGCCTAGAAGTGTTTGCAGACATATGTGGCCTCTCTGCAGCAGCAGAGGCAGGCGCGCAGAGGAGGGGCGGCAGAGGAAGCCCAGGCTGGTGAATGGGATGTAACTCGGGGGTAAGTTGGTTCCGGGGGGGCGGCGGCCGTGCGTGCGGGAGCGGGGCCGTGTGCCGGAGCGTGTTCGCCCCAGGAGAGCCTGTGGCCGTGTGCGTGCCCGTGTGTGCGAGTGTCTGTGTGTGTGTCTGTGTGTGTGTGCGTGCGGCAGCGGGTGCATTGTGGGAGCGGCGGCGCGGGGCTGGCAGCGATGGCAGCGGGCTCTGCCCTGCCCTGCCCCGCGCCCGGCCCGCCGCCGCCGCTGCTGCTGCTGCTGCGCGGGGCTCCCACCGCCCGCGCCCTGCGGCTCAGCCCACGGCCATCGGCAGCAAGCGTGCTGACTGCATCTGCAGGCTACAACCGAAAGGCAGCACCAATTATCAGTGGCCTTTCCTGCAACTTTAGCCTGTCTGGCACTGTCAGAACGTGACAAGCCTGTTCTGCAAACAGCAGTGACAATACTGCTGCCACCATTTCGTTTTTGCTGTCTTTATAAAGACCTTGCCATGCAGAACTCACATCTGTGGCGAGTGCTTTCATAGAGGATCTCAAAGTAGTATTAGTATCAATGACAGTCTCGGGTATTCCAGTTGACAAGTTTTTTGCCCCTTATGTTGAGTAGTAACAAGTGTCTTGTTTATTCTTTTCCTGTGTAAAAACTAAAAAGGTTACTTAATTTGCATATGATTTAAGGAGTTATCAGAAAGTTTCAAACTAGTGATGCCAGACTAGAATTCGGGACATTAGTTTTATTGTTCAGTTTAGTTAGTTGGCTTAATGCAAATAGTATCTAAAAACTGAATAAAATAGCATATATCAATATATGCCAAAAAACAAAATGCAAAGGATCTATATAGCTTCAGTGTTTGCAATTCAGATGTTGACAACACGGTCTTTTGGGGAAAGAGAGGTTGCTATTGTAGATAACAGCTCTTTGAATTGGTAAAATCGCTGTGTAAGGTAAAACAGACTTTGCATAAAGTAGCATCAGTGATTCTGGGTCCACTAAAGCCACTGTCAAAACAAATTGTGACTTCAGTCATACAAACTGTTTGCCCTGAGTTCAGGTGAGCCCATTATAAGATCCAGTTAAAAATCCCTTACTATCTGTTATCTTTTGATGAAATAAATGCTCTCTGTAGACATCTCATTAGGTGAACTGGTTAAATTGAACCCACGTTTATGACAACTTACCTTGGCTCATAATACTATAGAAGACAGTGTTCATTCTGCAAATATGTAGATTTTAGAATTAAAAGTTACTGTGGAGAACAGTTTCTTTCAAGAAGTCATGTCTCAGGTTAAGCTAACCAGGTCATTAGGCTGGGGTGACCTAAGAAAAGCAATTAACGTGACTGAAACACTACTTGGAAGTGGAAGTACATAAAACTAAGATCCAGTTAAAAATGCTCTATGTTGCCTAATATTTCCTGTAGTTTTTGTTCAAGTTAGAAGTTTATTACAGTTATATTGGTAATAAAGTAATTATGAGCATCTAATCATGCATAAAAGTGGAAGTGCCTCTGAGTTGAGTAGAAGCATGTCTCTCCATGCTGTCACCAATCTGCTTAGCAGAATTTTGTTCCTCTTTTTGCTTAGCATTTAAGTTGAGATGGCAGCTAAAGTGCAATAGAACATGTGAAAAAAGTTTGGGTTTATGTAAATTTATTTCGGTAGAACTCAGTCTATAATGCTCCAGTTTAAGTGAACAGAAGAGTGTTACCAAAGGCTTGGTATCAAACTTATGGTCAAAGTTTGATTTTAAAAACTACTTAACATTGTTAAGTTAGCACCACCTTTACCTCTTTCTGGAGGAGCCATCAGAAAATCCCTGGGAAAATACGTCTGCAAGCGCAGTGAAATTTCACTAGTAAAGAAGTCATCTGAATGAGCAAGGTACAGTTTCATGTTAGCAATTGAAAATACTGATCATAAGAGAGATTTGCAATGTAGTCATAAGCCTTTAATCTTGTGTAGATCATAGTAGAATGGGTACAAATGTCAAAGCTGTGCGTGTCAATGTCTCTGTGATCCTGGCTGAAATGTTGCTGTGTTCATATTTCAGTGAAACACATGCACTCTCTTAGTATTACTTGTCTTGGGACCCTTATGCTGGATGAATGCTCCAGGAACATCCGAGAAAGCTTGTCCACATGTAGTGTACAGGGGACAGCAAAGAAGCAGAGCATGCAAACCAACAATGAGAGGAAAATAGAGGGTCCTTAGGCTCAATGAATAAACAATTTGTTGTTGTAGTAACAGGTGCTGTATTAATTACAGTGAGATAGTTTAGAGAGAATAGTCTGGCAAAACAGGCTTGCTGTTGCCATAAGAGTTAGTACAGCAATTAGTTCAAGAGAGTCTCTGAATCCAATGCCCCAAGCCCCTGCAATTACAAGATGTGTAACTAAGACAAGAGAATAGTGTTTTTCTATGTCACGAGGTAAGCTGAGGACACAGAAGTTCCCACGTTATCCTCAGTTGTCATTGGGACTGTGACAATGCAGGGCTGCTTTCTCATGACTATTACATCAGCAAAAGGGATATTGCTGATCAACAGTGGCCAAAAATCCTTAGAGTGAAGCCATCAGGAAACTGTCACTCTATGGGATGGCACAACCGTAACTTTTTTTTCTCATAACAAAAGAAGACGCTGTACATTATATTTAAAAATATTAAGAGAGCTAATCAGGGAAGGAGCTAACCAGCAGAAAACAAATAACCCCAAAACCTTATCTTGTGAAACATTGTTTAAATTATGTTCCAGAGATGTCAGTGAAGATGCTCTCTGGTTTGGTTCCTCTCGGTTGGAGAACAGAAAGCGGTGCAGGAAATGCCTTCCTTTGAGGCTGCTCTGGCTAGGGGAATTTCTGTTTTCTCTTGGGTAGAACAGCAGAAGAAGCTGCTCCTAACAGACTGCCATGAAACTGCTTGTAAGCAGCTGGACAGCAAGGTTTTTGCTCAAGGGAAAAAAAAAAAGGTGGGGAAAAGTTGCTTTCTCCCAGAACAGCTCAGCTATTGCTGCATTGTTGTTCAGTGCAAGTAGAGCTGAGTGATCTAATTGAAGTCTCAGAACCCTTGCTGGGCATGTGGAGAGCTGTGCAGGCTGAGCAGATGGTTCACTACTTCTGGCACCTTGCAGGACACAGCAGAGACATATCCAGGGGGCTTTAAAAAAAAAAAATCATGTAACAAATGACCCCACTGTGTGTCCACTAAATTTCTTAGAGTTTGTTTTCTTTGTACTGCCTTTCCAGAGGAAACCAGAAAGTTCTGTGAAATAAACCAGTAGACAGGACATCTGTTTCACTGTAGTATGGTGTTACTGGTTGTTTCTTTGAAGTAGGCAAAACAAAAAACAAATTAATTAAAAAAACCTAAAAGTTGACACACTTGAAAGAATATATTAAGTTAATATCATTTGGCTCTTCTAAGAGCAGGATAGGAACCAAAATTCCACAGGGTATGCCATCTTCTAAAATGCTGAAGCAAAACAATGTTTTGGTATGTAAAACAGTTGTTTTGGAAGTAACTAAAAACTGTTTCAAGTTACTGAGCAAAGCCTTTTAAACCAGCCTGTAAAATGTTGAGCTAGCCTTCGAATGAAATGGCTGTTTCACTAATTGTGAGAGGTACACCAATGTGCAGTAAAGCAGAGCAGTAATAGCTTTCAAGGCATGGGGAAGAGTGTGCATCCATTCATCATCAGGGAGAAAGCAGCCAGCCAGTCTGGCTTTCACTGACAATTCAGTAAGGAAACAACAGAAACCCAGAAAGATCTCAGACAGGTTTTTTATTCCTATTTTTAAGTGGCGGTTACTTGAAGCATTTTCTCCTTAAAATCAAAACAAAGTATAGTTATAAAGAAAAATGAGTGGCATTGGGACAGTAATTAATTCAGTAGTGTGGAAGGCTGCCACTTAGCCCACCTCTAATAAATACTATACATTTCTTCAGTTCTTGACCTGGATCATTCTTAAATATTCTCTGGAATGTTTGTGTGTTGCTAATCCTGAGTCTTAGGTTGTTTGGGATCATTCTATTGACAGTAATCCAGTGCCACCAATGACAGTTTTACCTATTTAAAAACAAAAAAAAAAAAAAGTTAATTTTGTTCTCAGTTGTCTTTATTAGTACCAATAAAATGTTCTGACAGCCAGCTAAGCTCCTGATTCTTGTTGTTTATTTTAACTAAAGTACAGCTGTCAGTATTTTGATGAGTAACCCTTAATGTTTGTTTATAAACTTCTAATCCTCAAACTGAGTTTTGCTGTTAGTAGTTTGTGGTTTTTATACCTCCTCAGTGCCCTTGCATCTATTAAATTAAGTTTCAGGGGGTTTGCAAGCTGGACTCTGTTGACATCCTGGAAACAGAAAAAATCCCACAATTGTTGGTGAATACAAGCTTGTTAGAATGCTGTTTGGATATAGTGTTACAGTACCTGGAGAGGTTCATTCTTTCACAATCTTATCGTTAAAACTATCTGTACTGCATGTTCAAAATCATTCTGACCTAACTTAGTTACAAATAAAGTGAGTAGAGCTTCAGTAGAAGCAGAACTAGGGCAGATGGGAAGAACTGGGATTCTCATAAAAAACACTCCTTTACTTATTCTTGACTACCTTTTTGTGGTCAGCCTAAGAAGGTAACAGGGAGAACTAAAAGGAGTTTGTCACAGGACTCCTTCAGTTCTGTTAGCTATGCTAACTAGTTTTACTGAACTGGTGTTTGCTTTTGTGATTTAATGTATTTAACATTTATTAACAACCTTAAATCTGCATTAGTATGTAGTAGGAAAGGAAAAAAATACTGAGGAGGGGATGTTGTGCCACTTAGTGCCACTTATTTATCCATATACCAGGCCAGACTTGAAAGAAGGGTGTTAACAGTACTTTTACTGTCTTATCTACTGCCACTATCCAACTGTTTTAGAAAGTTAAGGTTTTCAAGCATCAGCCTAACAGCATGGCTTTCAGAGGAGCCTGTCATGATTTACTTATTCATACAGATTGCAGTGGCTTATGTAGTCTTGATCCTGCTTGATCTGCCAGCAGTATTTGCTTCTATTGATCACAGGCTGTTACTTGACTGCCTTGAGCAGCTTGTAGGTCTCTCTGGTTCTGTTAGCGGGGTCTGCTATGGATACTTCTCAGCCTTCTCATTTTGCTGCTGTCAGTAGTTTTAACTCCAGATTTCCTGCTCAGGCAGATACTCTGCAGAATTGTGTCACGCTGGTTGTGTTTTTCAGTGAGTTTGGGAGCACCTTAGTGAACTATGTTGCTGAACTGGGGTTCTGTCCTGATTTGGCTGTTAGCTCAGGTTTATAATGCGTGTTCAGCAATGTGCCTGGCTGTCATGTGAAGTTGTGTGTAAAAACTCCTCCTATACTAGGTGTAAGAAAATACCATATTTTTGGAAATAACCAGCAGTTCTTCATGTTCCTATACAACTTTGCATTCTTACTGGTTTTCCAGCAACAGGGCAATTGAGAGGTTAGTCTGGAAGAAACTTAGAAACCAGTTGTCTTGCACATAGACAAGTACTATTAAATTGTTCTGTTTCAGCCCACTTTCCGAATGGTTATATATGTTTTCTAACTATTCCTTGGGGTGGAAATACTGTAATTCCTTAATAGGCTGATTTACCTGGAAGGTCCTTGAAGTAATTTGTGTCTGTCAAGACATACACTTCTTTAGAGCAAAGTTGCAGTAGAATCAGGTTAGAAACAAATGTTCATGTAAGTTATATATGGTCTTGGTCCATTAGTAAGGGAAGATTTTAATTTTTTTGCTTAATGGCTTTACAACTTGTAAATATGCTTTTAAGATCTTTGCAAAATAGAAGCATAGATGGTCCTTGTATGTTTTGTGTTTCTGGTTTTAGTACGAGACTGACCTTCTTTAGAACATGCAGTTGAGCGTCTGTCTGTTACTGTTTGTGACACCTTGTAACATTTTGATAGAAACACAGCCCCACGGATGGTGTTTGAGCAGACAGAACAGTTATTTACAGGCTGGCTTTTTGAAGAAGTACTTGACATGGAAAATTATGAGGACCAAGTGATTTTTACTTGCAAGGAAGACATTTATAATATGTGATGACCCACTCTTTCTATCATGTTTCTGTGTAAACATCTAGTAGAACTAGGATGTTGGCTGTCTGGCTTGCCTGACATGCAGCAAACTTCCTCTTTGTTTCTATGTCTACCAAAAATATCAAGGAGATTAATTCTCTCACAGAGAGAGTTTGGCACTTCAGAGAGTTGATCATTAGCGCACAATACACCGTAATCTTGGATTTTGTATTTTGTGATAAGCAGAACAGAGGATACAGTTTATAATATTTGCTAAGTTAAGAGTAGGTTATAGGAGATCAAAAAATGGAAGTTTTAAAGTCCCATCTTAAGTGCTGACTTTAAATGACTCACTTGAAGCACTCATGAATCATGTTGCAAAGACAAAAATGTCCTTCTTGTTAAATGACTGTAATCTAAAATGTTATAGAGAGCTAAATGATTTATTGATGTCTATTTCTGAGGCGTTTACCTGCACCTGTAGCCAGCCCATTCCATTTATTTTGGCTTGCTGACAAATTAGCAGGCTATTTGTATGTCAGATTTGGTCAGTAGTCAGCTCCCACCCCCTTACATTTTGAACTGATTCTAATTTAATTGTTTGTGGTATTGGCAATTTATTATCCAGATAGATGTCATTCAGGGGAGCTCTTTTGCATAGAGAAGAGAAAAAGCAGAAGATCTATTTGTGTATATTCTCATAGTGCCTTGCAGAAAGACAGCATGCAGAAGAGAGCAGTTTTCAAGCCTCTTCCATGCACACAGGCAATGATCTATGCATTATCTTCCTTTCCGTTGGTTTGGAATGTCAAATATTAGGTTTCATGTTTAGTAGCTGAAATAAGATTAAATCTGTGATTATGGCCATTGTTGCTGTATCTAGACACCCCTCGAGAGTGAGCAATCCAAATTACATATTGGAGCTTTAACTGCATGTGTAAGTTGCATAAATACTCTCAGGGGGAGTTGAAGCAAGCGTTGCCACCTGCAGTGGTTACGTTGCAGTGCTTGAGTAAGTTTTGTGGGGTATTGAAGGCAAAATTACTGTTTCTTGCTAAATTGTTTTAACTGCTGGCTTAGATCTTCATCACAGTGAGAATCTGAGCGCTGCTTTTTCAAGTCAGAGTGCTCCACTGTTGCACAGAGGCAATTGAAGGTTGCCTGACCTCGGCTGCCAGGGTGCCTCCAGCCCTGCTGCTCCTCTGTGGCACAGCTGCAGCTGCTCACTGGGCTTGCCAGATGAAGAGGACTCCTGAAATCTATTGTGTGGCTATGTTTTCTTCAGCTTAATTAATCTGATCTTGCACTCTGACTTTGAAGTAAGATAGGAAATCTGAGCTTTGACACAGCCAAAAACATTTTCATGTCATGGGAGCATGATCTGTGCTGGCCATCCTGGCCATCTGATTCTGCTGGGCTTCCCTGGAACTGCAGGTGGGGGCAAGACTCAGCCGTTGTTTTCTCCTCTCACACAGCTCCATAGTTAACATTGCTGGCACTGTGCAGCTTGAAATGTTTTATGGTCTTACATCCTACTTAACCTTTGATGTTTTCTGTCAGCATCTATTATGACCCGGTGGCCTATGGTTAGTAAAATGTGCCCTTGCAGGCTGCCAGATACTGTAATGGAATTAAGCCTTTAAAATTATCAGACCTGTCAAAGGGGCTTATAATCCTGTGAGAGCTTTAAGTGGTTTCTTACCTTTGCTTCAGCACACATTTGACCTGGTTGAAGTGGTTTTACTTGCTTGTTTTGTTTTGACTTCCTGTTAATATTTCTGAAACTGGGGGAGGGCAAGGGGAGGAAAAAAGTTCATTTCCTTGGCATCTTTATGAGGAGTCTCTTCAGTTCTGCCCAGATAACCTTTTTCTTTTTCTTTTTTTTATTTTTTTTTTTCCCCCAGTCTCTTGCACTTGTAGATTAAAGTCTGGAGATATTTCTGTGGGAACTTGTTCCTTTGAGTAAGGGCATAAGGATGCTTCCTTGTGTGCCTTAGTCAGCCAGTGTGCACTGAGGGCTGGCACAAGCCAGGAGGGAATGTCAAGCTTGCTCTGAGGGAGGTTGGACTCAACCAAGTGCTCACAGAAGGTGCTGAACCGGCACCTCTGGAAATGAATGTCCTCTGCAGAGTGAGTGTAGGAAGTGTGCAGTTACTCATATTTACCACCTTGGTGCTTTAATCTGAGCAGAGGATAGTACAAGATTTTGAGATGGTTTACCTTTTGCTAGTTAGTTTTCAGTTACCTGTGGAAATGCTGAAAGTAATTTTATTGCCTTTTGGTGGTGTCCCTATGATTGTAACATAGTGCCTGGTGGTCATTACCACCACAAATTAATTAGCAGAGAGATACTACATATATCATATCCAACAGAAATTGAAATATACCATAGAGAGGCAGTTTGACATGCAGTCTGTGGCCAGGTCTGGCAGGCCACCTTACCTGAGCCTGATTCCTGAGCCTCACTTCATAATAGTTTCCTGTCTTTGTGAAGTGGTTGTATGTGAGCCATTTCTTTAAGTTACTGCACATTTTAAACACTGTTTTGTTTTTGAGGAGTGATGCAACTTTGGCTTCTGAAGCAGTGCCACGCAGACTCAGTTTCTTACCACCAGCAGGGTGATGCAAGGTGAGGAAAGAGAATAAAGCTAATAAAATGCTACTCCAAAATAAAGCAAATAGAATGCTGTCTCGTTTGAGACTTGTCACATAAGGGATGGAGGGAAACACGCAGCAGCCATTTCTTTTGCAAGGAAAAGCCCTTATATTACAGCAGTTTTTGGGGTTTGTTTTTTGCATTTTTACTCTTCCCATATAGCATAATCAAGCAAGGTAAAAAAAAGTGGTTCCTGCTGCTAAACTGCATATAGGCGTTAGCCTCATAAATAAAATTAATTTTAAGAAATACATTAGGTTTTCTGAGGTGACTTTAATTGGGATAGATGCTGGAATAAATTGGCCTCTTAGGTAAGGAGGACAAACAGACAAATACCCATCACCCCAAAAAGTAACTCCTGTTACAGTTTTTAGAACAGTTGCACTCAATACTAAATCCTGAGCTGGAATGCTCTGAAATCCTGACCTTCCTACAGGTGTAGTTCTCTTTTTTCTTTGCTTTTGGTATACAAATCTCAAGAACTTCCCAGGACACGCACTACTAAGCAGAAGAAATGAAGATGTAGGAATGAAACCTTTCATCAGGCAGCCCTAGTGAGTGTCATGAGATGGGCTGTCTCTTCTGATCCAGGAGCTTAAGCATATTGATGGCTAATATTTTTACTTCATGACAGTCTGGTGAATGATCTCATCAGTTGTTGCTAGCAGATGCAAAAACTATGCAGCTGTGGTAGCAAAACAGGTATTTTTCTGTGCCTGTCTTGGGACATGAGTGTCAGACATGAATGACTTTTCTTTCTCAGTGTAATTGTACACAGCATTTTGGAAAGGTACAAAGTAGATTACAATTGTTTCTTAGTGGAGGAAGGGGAGAAGGACCCATCTCAGACAGCAAATGCTTCTTCATGAAAATTTGGGATTCTTTCTGTCTCCTGGGAAATTAATGTTTTAAGGGTTGTCTGGCTGTTCTAAGAGGAAGTACCTGAGTGTTGCTATTTCTTCTGTCATGGCAAAGGTGTGATAATGGTGTAAAAAAAATGAGGAGCAATGAGTGTCTTCTTTCAGTACCGAGTGTGGTTTATTTAGCTGGATTGCAAAGACATCTTTGCAAAATTTTAAAATAAATTTTTAGTAAACAACAAGGAAAACAGTTTGTGCTGTCAGACAAGCAGCTTTCCACAGTGGCCGGATTCACCTGTCCTGATTCTCTGCTGTGTTCCTCTTAGTGTTAAGTGAAGCAAAGCTGATGCACTGAAAAATGGGAGCTCTGTCAATGTTTAGGTTATTTAATCCTCAGTGTTGATTGCCAGTTGCAATGGTTTCTGGTACTGGTTTCTTTACTTGGAGCATCCTACTTCTCAACTGTATATCTCCTATAGTCAGAGCACATGTGCCTGTGGACACTCAGACTTTGGCCAAGTCATCCAAAATAATGGGTGACAGACACTTCACTTGAAATAGGCATTTGGCTTTCCAGCCATCTCATCAGTTTCAAGGATGTACAAATTGCACAAGGCATCAGGGAGATTGAAATGAGGGAATTTATTTTGATGAAGTAGAGGCTGATCATAAAACAATACTTTAAGAGAGTTCAACATTTCTTGTTTCAGTGGAGTCCTAAGTAGTAGCCTGAGTATTCCCTCTGCAGCTCAGTTCTGCCTTCTTTCTGCTCTGTGTTTACATAATGACACTTTTCTCTAATATTTTGCTTCTGTGACTGTGTTTGTGCAGTACTTTGACTGTCAAAATGTCTGTCTGACTTCAATATGGAAGTTAATGTCTTAGTGTGAAAGTAATGTCTCTATATTTGTTAGTCTTCACAAAGCATGTCAAGCAGCTGATAATTTTTCAAAAATTTCACTCTTACTAGTGCTTGTTACCTTTAAACTGAAGGGTGATTGTGGCTCTCAATTTTCTATCAATGGAACCACCATGAACCACCCTTGTAATTAATGCTGTTTCAAGCCCTTGTACAGTTTCACTCACAGTATTTGGCAAATTTTTAAAAGTCTTCAGAGGGCTTTAGATTGTTAACAGACTGAGGCATTTTAAAGAAATGTTACCAGTTGTCACCATCTAAAACTGGAGTCTACAGCTGAGTTTTCCCATATGTATTTCCATTGTTTCTGTAATCTGTTTTGAGATCAGTTTGGGGTGAATCAAAGGATCCAAGGGGGGAAAAAATATCCAAGTAGCCATCTCCAGAAGCTTCTCTTGCAGATTTCATCGATGATCAAGATATTTGTGGTCTGTCCTTAACTCTCCTTTTTCTTCATAATTACACTAGAGATTGAAGATAGTGTTTCATGCTGCATGAGTAGTAACATCTACATACAAGCAGTGAAATAATCCATAATCAGATTTCCTCCAGTAATGGTAATTTCTCTCTTAAAAGCAGGAAGATAGCTCCATCTGTGTAGGAAATAAATCAGAACACAGGTCAATTCTAACACACCTGTAAATAAGCAGGGAAAAGAGGAAAAATGCAGGGGAAGAAAAGGCTACCACATCAACAATTCTCTGATAGTTACAGAATTACTAACATCATGAATTCAAGTTAAACTTTGCTAGAAATTTGCTATCAGACTGGTAACTTCTGCCTACCTTACACTACTCCTTCATGTTTTTCTACAGAACTGCAGATACTTCCCTTTTTATAGACTGAGCTCTAAGAATTTATCTGCTTTCCACTGAATTTCCATTTTACATGATGTAAAAGGCATGTACCTTTTGGGAGATAGCTTATTACTTGATTTCAGTGATTTCTCTGAAACCTGGAAGAAAGACATTAAGGTATAAATGATAAGAAGTTTTGTGGAGTGAGGATGAAACCACCTGGAGCAAGATCTGCACATATAGCTTGTGTGTGCTTGGAAATGCCATTAAGGACTGTGGTTATTTACAACACTCAATACAGGCAAAAATGCTAGAATAGGTATTGTTCTACAATAAAAATGCTGTTTTGCTGATGCTGCTTGTTTCACTCAAGGAATCAGTATTAGCTATAAACTAGCCAGATCACTTTTCTTTGCTGATACAAACCATATTTACAATAGGCACACATATCAAACTTTTTGAGCGGTGTTGTGCTGGCAGAATATCTGTTGAAGTGGTCCCAAGGAATGGAAGAGGCAAGAACCGTGCTCCTGGAAGTAACTATCTCTTACTGCGTATCTGAACTTCCCAAGGTTTTCACTGGGTGCTGTTTTCTGGACAATGCTCTGTTGCTATCTGATACTGTGCATACAGACTGGGATTGTGTGTTTTGTTAGTCAGTGTAGCTGCCATGAAAATGATAACTTATGAGGTTTGTTAAGGTGTGTGTTCTAACGGATTTATTTCCAAAGAATGTCTCCTGGATGCACTTCAGTATATCTCTCTGAAAAAGTCCCCTTGCCCATAGCATCATTTTCTTTGTCATGGATCATCCATGAATAATGGTAAACCTGCCTAGTCTACAAATTCTGTAGGGAGAAAGAAAGGCTGGCTGTTAGGAAGACTGGTAATCATTTGAACTACATCAAAATGTTACTCATTCACTCAAGAGAGTCTTCTCAGCATTATGGAAATACGTAAATACGGCTTTACTCCTTGAGAGGGGTTTTTGGGATCAGTTTGGTGCAGACCTGTATGTTATTCATAGGTTTCAGTCCAGGAGGACTTGATCCCATCCTAAGTTTCATCTTGAGTTTCAAGTTCAAAGGACTATCACAGAAGTTAGGAACTCAGTTTAAGTGGGTTTGACATTATTGATAGCAACATCTTCCATATTCCCTGAATTTGCAGTTACCCAAAACTGTTGCCCAAAATGCATCCCAACGCCTCTTGTTCTTTCAGCAAACTCAGCTATGTTGCCTTTGATAATTTCCTGAAGAAGCAATTTAGCCTGGTTTCAGTATAAAAATATTCAATTCTAGCTCTGGGTGAAAAGTGTTTTTTATGTACTCCCAAGGCTGCTTGGTTGGGTGTTTTTTTGTCCTTCTGTGCAGTGATCTACCCTTTGGGAAAAAATTGAGACTTGCCAGAGCAAGGCATATTTGCAACTTGAGCAACTCCTGTCTAAGCCACATCTGTAAGCTTTTTGTAAATTAATTAAAATGATTGTGTGGTCCAAAAAACTGATGTGGTCCTTTTTTTCCAGACAAATGGTCTTTAACTGTGTTTGAAAGGTCTGTTCAAAGATAGTATTGCTGCTGGTCTTCTTTTTCTGTGTTGGTTTGCTTCTGTAGAAATGTGTTTGTATTTTGATTTTTTTCTTTATCTTTTAGGTTTTGACAAATAGATCAGTATTTAGATCAAATGACAATAACATGAGACATCTCTCCATATTCTAGCACTTTAGGTGTGATAATTATTTCTTTCTAGCATTTGATAATCACTTGTGTGGAATTTCATCTTTAGCCTCTCTAAAAATCTTGTTAATCCAGCAGGAGTTGACTGTTGATGTTACAGTTCAGTGACACCAACCTGTTACCCAAAGTGGGGCTGAAATTGGTTTCTATGTGGAGCCTGTTTGCAGAGCAGTGTCCTTTCCCTACCTGAGGAAGCCTGTGCTGAACTCAGAAGTGTAACATGTCAGTTCTCACCTGTTCTGTGCACTGTGTGCATGCAGGGAGGAGGCCACAGTGCAGATTACTTTGATTATATTGCTGTAGGTAGTTTTTCCATTTGAAAATGAATCGTGTTTTCATCTGCATGCTGCTTTATTGAAATAACAATTTAGAGTAAAAACAATTCAGTAATTTGATTTGATTTCAATAATTGTAGAATTCAGCTGTTAATCACAAACTGAATTTTTTAATTCCTATTAATGACAATTAAAAGTTTCTACTTTCATTGGAACAGAGAAAGTGGGAGAATTTAAGTTCAGGCAAAACTTCAACTGCTGCAATCCTACAAAAAGCTCAACTTGGGTGAAATGCACTGAGGACTGGGATGTGCTGTTGCAAGTAGCCAGCATGGTGATCCTTATCCCTGCACACTGCTTCACTGACATGACTCTCCCTGTACTCCTTCCCCCCAGAGATAGTGTGTTTTCTCTCTGCAGGAACGTTGTGTCTGTCAGCAAGAAAGATGATGTGTGTTCCTTTTGGACTGCATAACTAAAGCTGCTACTAGTAATCCAATTTCAGAATAAAGGCAGTTGAATAAGGAGTTGTAACATCCAAAATCTAAGCAGGATAGCTGAAGTCCATGAGCACAGGAATAACAAAATGCCAATATACCAACAGTGGCAGGCAACACACCTGAGTCTGATGTTAGTCAGGCGGAGGAAGAACTCCTTAAGTTAAAGAAGATATGAGGTACAAGTGAGGGGAAAACAAAGTGTCTAGTAGCAATGTGAAGTTCAGACGTGCTTTTTGCTTTACAAGCATATACTTGCCAACAGTGTTTGTGACTTACTTTGAAAAGTTCAGCTAACAAAACCTATGAAGAGTTATGTACAAGGAGATAGCAGCATTTTGTGTCAATTTCGAGAGCAGGTTTTCAAGATCTCTCTCCTGCTCAGGGAAGGGAGTGGCCAATGTTCTGGTCTCTGCATGTGCAAAGGCAGATGGGCGAATGTACCTGCCTGCCTTTCCTGTGTGACAGCTGTACCCATTAGTCTGCATTTGCTGTCTCAGTGTCTCTAGTGCCATATGTTCCTTTTCTTTAAATAAACAGGTATATAGTAGTTAGGACAGATGTGAGTAGCAAAAGGGCATAAGCAGAAGAATGATTTGAAACAAGACTCAAATGACTGATCTTGACACCAGTAGTCTTAACCAGTTTATGGTAGAACTGGATTATTTCGTGCCTTACGGTTGCTTTCACTGTTCCTGTCAATGGAAGGATATCTTTAATCAACTCAGAATTTTAGTTTCTATCTGTCTTCTTATGACTCATAAGTACTTGTAATTACATCCTTTTTGAGCTTAGCAACTTGCCTATTGCTTACTAATATGCTTGAGGAGCCTTGCAGATTGGTTTTGTAGACAGTCTGGTCAGTGTCGACAGCAGAGAGGCTCATGCAACTGTTTTTGTTTTGTTTCATTTCGTCAGTACAGACTCATTGAGGTAAATACTTTTTTGAAATGCCTTAGAAAACAATAGTATTAAAAGCATCAAATATAAACATGAAGGAATTAGCATTAAATTACAGAGAAATGGCAGCTGCAAATGTAATCATGTAGACAGTTTATAGCAAGATACGTTGTTGAGTTGTACAAACTTCATTCAAAAAGATTCTAGGAGTGTGTCAGTGTATGCAGTGGAGAGATGTAGTTTCCCCTGTCAGGGAAGAGTTCTTTGTTTTCAGTTTTATCCTGAACAGTGAAGTCTAGAAGGTTATTGTTTTATTAGAGAAGAGCATCTTTGAAAACAATGCCTACTATTATGTCTGATCATCTTCTTCCTTCTCCTTGTCAGTAATCTACCACGTCTAGTTATGAACAAACACAGCTCTTAAACGTGAATGGATTCTCATTATTTGCTACCTGCACCTGATTTCTTTCTTCCCCAACCTTTGGTGTTAATGAACATTGGTTCAGAATAGTTTCCTAGTCTCATCATGTGTTTTAGAACAGGCAGTCTAAAGATTAAAGAGGATAAATGAGGAATCTTAAAAAAGCCTCTTTAGAGTTGCTTATCAGAGTTTGATTCCCTCATTGATAGCATAAGCTAAGGATTTATGAATGAAACACAGTTCTGAACTGCCTTCTCCAATACTGTTTTTAATCTGATTTGTTGCTGCTGCTTGTGTATTTACACTTCTTCTTAAGGTATCAGGAGGAAATAGTGTATCATAAATAAGATATCAGAATGCAATTTAGCCTAAGCAAACCTTAGCAACCTTAGCATTTGTTGCTAGGAAGACAGAAAGTAGTTCTACTGGCCCAATTCAACATGATTTTGAAGGAGCAACCCTATATAAGTTTGCTGGAAGAATATAGAGAAATCCCAGGTGAGCTGAGAAGACTCTATAGCAAATTTACTGCAGGATTCTGTCCTTTATAAGTCACTTGGTTTTCCAGGGTAAAGGACTGGAATAAGCTCCACACTGGTATCTCCTTCTTGATGAGCTGCTGTGGTTGAGTGGCCTGCTGGAGTTCTAATGCCCACCATGGGAAGTGTTTGCATGTGGGGCTGACAGCCTGACAAAGGTCTGTAACTTCCACTCTCTCCAGGAAGAGTTTTGTGATGGAGAGGGCAAGATCAACATCCATGGCCCTAAAAGAAAGCAAACAGAATTTTTAGCAGGTAAAATCCTACCCTTGCAGCAATTGATGTCGGTTTTGCCATTCTTCTGAGCACCCTGAAGATTTCAGCAGGGGAGTTCATTTTCTTGTATTTGTTTCTCCCATTCCCTAGAATATGGGAACTTGAATACATTCTCTGCAATTCATGTGCACGTTAGACATGATAGCTAACAACTCCTGATATGCATTCTATAATCCAGCCGTTAGATTTGAAATGCTGCCTTAGATGCAAACATAAGATAAGCATGTTACCAATGTGACCTGCACATACTTGTCTTTTGACCATATGATCTCTATGCATCATCATGTTTCCTTCTTCATATTCTATTAATTCTTTATGAGCTTCATTAGAACTGTAAAGCACAAGCTGTTTTCATGTAGAGGGTTTTTATGGTGACTAAACATTGGAGAAAAGAAAACAAATAATTGTCCCACTATACATATTGCCTAGAATGAACAGATTGATTTAAAATGCACTGCTGCAGTGCTTTATATAGGCATCAGTATGATTCAGTTCTTATTTTCTGGCCTTCAGTTTGCTAATCCTGATTTTCCAGTTTGTCACTTTTTTTTTAAGCTAAGTCTGTTTCATTTTTAGCTAATACATGAAGTTTATGTTTGTTGCTTTCATTGGAGAGGTAAACATTGAATAGAATCATTAGGTAAGAATAATTGCTAGGTCTTTTTTGAAGTTAGTAACCTACATTTCAAAAAATTACTTTTTTTTCTTGCACTTTTAATTATAGATGTCACATGTGACAAATGTATGAAACTCGCTATACTTCTAAGAACAAGAGCTAATGTTTAATGTCCATTTATGTCATTTATATTTTCCAATGTCAGTGAGCGTGTGTGCATATAAATGCTTAATTTTACTTTGAGTTTCACTCTGTTCTCAGCTTCATAAATATTTGTAATAGGGATTTCAATGCACTTGACTGTGTGAAGGAAAAAAAAAAAACTAGCAGAAGTAAAAAATCATGTAGTCTTTTCTGAATACTAGTAACATAATTTTGAAACTTCTGTCAAGTGTAACTTTTCCATGACATTTGGTGTTTAGGAATAATGCAGTTTTTTACTGTTTACTCACTCAGGTGTCTTTGTATTTCTTCAGTTGTGTTTGCTTATCTCTGAATCTTATCATTGTTTGCTTAGCTTTTTAAGACAGAGAAACCAAAACCATACTATTATTTGATCGAACAATGAGCCTTTGACTTTAGTAGCAGTAATTAAAGTACTATTGTTGTTTACTTCTTATGTCCCATGTTTCTATTTGTTATCATAAACTGATGATTTTGAGTAATTTTTTCAGTGCTGTGCCCTTATCCTGAAAGGTTGTACATATTTAAAACCCACTCATATTTTAACCTTGTACAAGTGGTCTTTTTCATCAAAACAAAATGTAGTGTGGCATCCACTTGTCCTTTCCCTTTTTTTTTTTTTGTTTGCTCTCCATATTGTCTTTTTTTAACCCAGAAATGTGCCATCTGCAACTCTGTCTATTACTTTTGAATTCTTTCCAGAGGCTGGATGAATGCATGAAACATCTTTCATTTTCGATGTGATTTTGGTCCCCCATCACCTGTTGATTGTTTGCTGTATTCAGGACTGTTGGTTCTGTTTGTGTTCCTGTTAAGCAATTCCAAGGGGGGGACTGTGCAGTTTGCTGCAGATCCCATGGCCACCAAGCTTGTGGAGAGTCTGCTGCCAGGGGGTTTGTCCAAGGCTCTTCAAAAGGGCAGTTGAGTTACATGAACAGGCTTCACTTCAGACCTGGCTTCATTGGCACCTTCAAAGGTCTGTGCTGCTTTGCCTCTCATATGGTCAGTTCAATGTTTTCAGTGAACTGATTTGAAACCCTTTAAACTGGGACTCTGCACACCTCAGGTGTTTCACTGTTCAAGAAAGCAGTGGGCTAAACTCAGCACTCTGAAGGACAGTACTTGCTGTTTCTGTTGCCAGTGCAGAGTGCAATTAACCTACATCCTTTTTGATCGTAAGGCACATGGTAAATAAAACACATGGAGCTCTGGTCTGGTGCTGTAACTGCTGAAATTAACAGATATTAATTGGTTCACCTCTCCTTGAACAAGTTTTCCAAGTATCTTGTTCGTAAGACTCAAATTTCATGTCAGCAATAAAAGCCTTGCAGGCAAAATAAAAGCAGGGGTTTTGCTGACATTCTAGTGCAAGCCAGCTGCCTGCCCCTGCACTGTGTTTTTGTAAATATGGTACCGGGGCTTTGCAGTCAAGAAGGTCAGTTTGAAAAAGCAGCTAAAGGAGGCGGTATTGTCTGCCTGCTGCTTGCACTGGGCTGGAGAGATGGACTGGTCATGTTGCTTGTGTGGAATTTTTTTTTCTTGTTTTGGTTCATCATGCTCTGCTGTAGTCATTTGCACAAAGGATGCTTTTAAACAAGTAATGAGTGCTTTCCTGTTTGCAGTTGGTTAAACTGAACTTTGTGTCCCAGTTCTTTACGATTCACTCACACAAGACCTAAAATATTCGAGACTGGTAGGGGGGCAAAAAGCTCTGTCTGGCTCATGCTGTTTTGAGGAAAAGGGAGTCTTGGGGTGGAGAGGGGGGAGCCCTGCAAAGACATACAAATTATGCAGTGTTCTTTCTGAGCATGAATAGTTTCTCTTGTGAGTGAGTGAAGCTGTATTTTTGGACTCACCAACAAAGCAACTTTTGCTACAACTGGCTTTTCTCCAAAGCACACTTTCTGTGCTTATTCTATTTATTTTTTTATTATTTTAAAAATATAATGATCGATTGCTTGAAAGTAATCTGGGGGTTTGAGTCAAGCATCCAGTGTCCAATTAGCCTTGTCTGTGATAGTACCACAGATCATCTTCCTGGGCAGCAAGGCTCTATTGAGCCTCTCTAGCAGAGTGTCTCTGTTTTAGGAGAAATTTTGTTCTCTGGCATCTCGTCTTTCTACTGAGAACTGCCTCATGCTTGCACAGGAAGTCAGAAGCAGAATCAAATTCAGATTTCAGACTGTCATTATTTACCTTTTGCTGCATCTTGCAAATAATGCCATGAAATTACAGTTTTATCCTGAATTAAGTGCATAAATATAATACACATGCTTGCCTCTTCTGAGTATAGGGGCCTCTGTGACCTCAGGGCCTATCTTTCAATTTGAAATATGGTAACTTCAACTTCTGAAGCCAGAAGGACATCTAGTTTAGGGTACTACCTTGACTGGCTTCAGTTGTGTTTCATCTTACCACTTATTCTAGGTATGAATTGGTACCTTTGTGGTTTTGCCTACCTGCCTTTCATGTGAGAATAATCCAATTTTGTTTTGGTTTTGAGAGAATTCATCATTTTTTTACTTTAAAACCACATGTGCAGTAAAATCTAATGAGGTGACAAAATTTATTGGCTGTTAAAAAAACTTCTGATGTATTCTGTTTTTAACTACAGGGTGTTGCAATGGCTATTAAAACAAGTGCTTCTTATAACCTCTTCTGGTCGTTTCTCAAGACATCTGCATTGCAAAATCCAGTCTTCAGAGCTGTAAAAATCAAAAGATGTCTCATGAAAAACTATAGTATCTAGTTAAAAGTGAAAATTGCAGTTCAACAAGTTGAGGCAACTTGAAAAAAAATTATTAAAATGAACAGATCCCTCTTGCACTTGGTTTATAGATTTTCTCTTTGGTTTAAGAAGTGTCTCTTTGGCAGGATCACCAGCAAAAGTAAAAAAAAAAATCATCTTTATGTCATATGTTCTAAACAGTATTGTACTACCAAACTTATTTCAGCAGCTACAAAGATAATTTTACCACTCAGTCTTTGTGGAATTAAAGTGCTTCTCAGAGCATTTTTTAATTAGTCCTACATGGATCAGTACATTGGAGCTGAATTTTAGGTATATTTCTAATAAAGGCAGGATTGTCAGGGCTCATCATACTAATCATGAGACTGGCTTTGGGACTTATCCTTTTGTTGGGTTTTACCAATTCAGGCTGAAATTTAACAAAATAGGCATCTAAAACTGAAGGAGGAGAAAAGAGGGAAAGGAAGAAAAGAGGAGGGAAAGAAGGAATGTGTATGCGTGTGTGTATGTATTTAAAACTGTATATGTACTTCAGAGAGCATGTTAGGACATCATTTATGAAGAAAAACTGTTGATCTTTTCCTTCTAGAGTAGAGTGTTTCCCAGTTGGCAAGATGGTGGCCTTTGAGTAGCAAAGTCATCAAGATTCTTTTGTCTTTAAAAGAAAAAATCTACCCAGTGTTGGCTAAGCTGATACGCAGCTGAATAACTGTGGTTTGTAAGTACTCACAAGGGACCTCCTTGGCTTTAGAAGAGAGACTCTCAGAAGTTCTCCTCATGTCTGCCCATGTTTGAACTTCTCCCAGCTTTGAGTGCTAACCAGCACATTCAGGCACCAGCTCGCCTTCCCAGCTGAGCAGGCAAAACCCAGGCAGCACCAGCCAGGCCAGACCTCTTTGGCAGCTGGTGCCAGTCACACGGACACAGAAATCTGTCATGTTACCAGTGTCTAGCCACAGAGCTGTGGATTTCAGCTGCATGCTGTGTCTATCAGAAAAATCACAGCATTTCTTCTATTACCTCCCTTGTCCTGTTCTTCCTGTCGGGATGTTTGCATGTTCTGCTATCAAAAGTGTGATATTTCCCACCTGAAAAAATATGGAAGCCGAGAGATTGCTGAAGTGGATCATTTTGAATATGTTACTGTTGAACTGATCTAATTTAAATTGACTGCAACTTATTTTACTGTAGCTGGTCAAAATGGAATACTAATTTACAGATACTGGAGTAATACACAGCTTAAACGTTCAGTTACATGATTTTTTTTTTTTATTATTCTTCATAGTTCATTTTTCTAGCAAGCTGTAAAACCTGAAGTCATATTGTGATCAATAGAGATGTTGGAATTCACTTGAATAACATGAAATAATATCTCAATTTTTTTCTCTAAAGGTTAAATATTTGTAGTGCCATTTATTCCATCACGTCCCTGTCTGCTCCTTGAGCTACCTGGTTAGAGGTGTGCACACCTCACATCCCTGCCTGAGGCTCTGGCTCCTGTGGTTACACAGGCAGTGAGGGTTAGCTCAGGTACACCTGTATTCTGGCTTGACTTACAGTTACTAAAGTCTCAATTAAATCTAAATGGGGCCCATCTGCTTTCTGAACTACAGTGACTGCTTAGAGTAAGGGAGAGTGAGGCTTGTGTCATCACTTTTGGTCAAATATCCAAAGTGCTTGAGCATTTTTATACATAATTTTTCTCAAGTTCAGTCATCACCAATTAGACTTGAATCTGTTTGGAACTGAAAATTTGGGTTAATTATAAATCATAAAAAAAACCCCAACATAATCACTCTTTGTACAAAGAAATCACTGTAGATAACTTCTGCGCATGTAAAAATACCATGGGCTAATTAAAATAAAGTCTTAGGAGTTGGGCACTTAGTGTTCTGAATTGTTGCTTGCACTCCTGAGTTGACCCACAGCTTCCTTCAGCCTGCAGGGGTTAGCAGGTCTGGGAATTGGCATCCTCCAGTGCCTGTTGGGAGCTTATTTTTTTCTGGTCCTTGGTAGACAAGGTGTTCTTAAACTGGGACATGGCAGGTGTGCAAGGGAATAATGGGAGAGCTCATGAAACATGAGACTGTTTCGCTTCCCACTGCCCACAGAAACTTTTTTTCCCCCGGTTTTCCTTCCGTTTTCTCCTGAGCTGATCTGCAGGTCTGGTCTGTCTTGTGTACTGTTTCCAAACACAAGCAGTGACCTCCTGCTTCTTGTGTCCATTCCTGTCAGGGGTTGCAGTGCATGGGAACCCCACCCTCACATACTGTGTCCATCCTTTCTTCTGTTTACTCTTTTGTTTCTTGCACCTTGTTTTTTGTTAAGTCTTTGGCTTATTTACTTGTGGTTACCCTGTTTTAAGCAAGGTAACAAGCAGCTAATCTTTTTCTTGTAGCCATTGTCAGTAGTTTCTTATGCTTTCTTCTGAGTGGGCTTTACTATTAATAACCAAAACATTTCTTAAGATGGAGTTTTAAACTGAACAAGGTAAATGCAAAACAGAGAAGTCCCTATGGTGCGAGTCATGAGCCAGCACATGATAACATAATATGTTTGATGGTTTTGATAATAATTTAGAATGCTAAATTATTTTACCAGATATGGGCACTATGACTCTTAGTATTTCATTGGGCAGTTTCTCGTATGATCCTCATTCTTTCCACCATTACTTTAGTACCAGGTACAGAAGAACTTGAGGTTAAAGTATTTGCTGTTATTAGTTACTACTATTTGGTTAGTGCTCATATCTAAATCAGAGTGCTTGTGCTAAGCACTCTGCAAACATCTTTGAAGAGACAGTCTCTGCTCCAAAGAGTGGAGCAGATTAATACTTTAGTTTTTTCACCTTACTACTTAATGCTGCTTTTTTTGCACTTTGGTTACATTTATCTAAGGGATATCTGTGCCACTCATTCCTCTCTGTAGTAATAGAAGTGATAATTAGGTAACCAATTTTTATCTGGATTAAATGCAACTTCCCAAAGCATTGAAAAAAAACAGAAAAAAGCAGTGTATCATCAGATTGGATAAAGATGTTGAAAGACTTGTGTTCAGTGAGACACTGTCTAAAAAAGGAATGTTTCCTGCTTTTTAAAGGTTTGCTTAGAATCTGCAGTTAATTATAACTTTCCTGCATGTATGTTAGGATTGAGATTTTGCTGTGTTTTCAGTTCTACAAGTGTGCTAGATTATTATTTAAAATTTCTGAGCTGATGTTGCCTGTGCAAACACTGGAAGGGTCTTCTCTGACCCCTGTAAGGTGCATCTGATGAAGAAAGCATATTGGAAATACTTTTTCTGTTGCCTTGGACAGATGAAAATACACTGTGAACTCAAGAGACCATTGGTTTCATCCACTGTAGTTTCTCATCTTTACTAAAAGAGGTCTCTAGTGAAGACCTTAGACTTCCAGTCATACAATGTCTGGAACACAGCAGTATCAGTTGCAAGGCATTACAACTATCTTTGTTAATTGCTCTTTTGTTACTGCTCTTTAGTGCAGTGCCTGTACTTCTCTCTACTCTTTCTCCCTCACCTTAGCCCACAGGGGTCCACATCGTGGATTTTGCTGGTTGCTTTTTAATCGGTGTCTGTCTGCAGAAACTTGTTAGTCAAGAACCTGTCTGACAGAAAGCTGTCATTTGTTTCATCATGATACCTATAGTAATGTTTGCTGTAAATCACGTAACATTCTTCCAGCCTTCTCTTATGAAGTCTTTATGCCTTTTTTTAATACATCCCTTTTATCTTACCAAGCTGTTCATTTTGGCTTACCCATGTTGTGTTCTGCTATCCTTTTCAATTCTTAGATTTTTCCAGGATGAAATACATTTTTGCTTTACAAGGCTTTCTTAAATGTACCTTCTCTACTAGTTTATTCCAGTCTGTAATAGCAGGGGCTTAAGTCTGTACTCCATGAAAGCTTTGAGATACTACCTTTTATAAATACTGCAGTGAACTAGACTATTTCACTTTAAAGCTTTGATTGCTTGATGGTAGGTTTCAGCTTTGAACCCTCTTCTCTCTATTTAATGATCTGCTGGGGTTGATGGACTGGTGCTGGAGTTGTCTGTGGTCACTGTTCTGGGTGTCAAATAGGCTGCAGAGTCAATTGCTTTCCCAGAACATGCATGTGCATGGAAGGCCACTTAAAAAGGAAGATATTCAGGCTTTGCCACTTTGTTGTTATTTATTCTCCAGCATTCAGTGGTGTGTTTGCTTGGGCAAGAATTTGCAGTGAGTTTTTAGAATGCCTGTTTTATTTTCTGCTACATGAATCTATGCTTTTTTTCAGCTGCCTTGCAGGAACTCCTCCTGTCAGATTAGCATGGTCTAGTGGTCTGCATCCAGGCTAGGAAAAGAGCCTTTAATCCCTCATCTGATGTTGAGTGCATTGATCCTCTCCTGTTCAGGATGCTGTGAATGACTGTGAATGTATGTCCTTATTGACTGGCATTATCCTCCTCCAGAGAAGTTCCTCTCTCCATTCAAGACACCCTGATGTATAGATGTGAAAATCCTGTTTCTATGTTGATGTCCAAACTCATTCTCTCCTTCCTGGTATTTTTGTCAACATTTGCCCCGAGAGGTTCCTCAGGAAGTGGAGATAGTCTTGGCAGCAGGAATGTGTCAGAAGGGACAGAAATTTTCACATAGCCCTACCAGTCAGTACCTCAGTGTCCCTCACCAGTAGCTTGTCTCCCTGGCATTCTAACCTGAGTATTTTCCCCAAAGGATTAGTTCACTGCCTTACATTCCCCCTTTGTGAAGCTAGGATGATGTTCTCTTCACAGGATTAGGTGAGGATTAGCTAGTGTTTATCAGCGACTTGCAGATAAAAGAAGTGCTTTGTTTACATGTATATCTTTTAGAATGTGTGGTCTTGATCACTTGGTAGTGCTCAACTCTGCATTAGAGAAACATCTGATGTAGAATACTGTTATACAATAGTTGATGTTTATAAATTGATAATTGATTGATAATTACTAACATGTGCATGAATATTTAGAAGTTAATACTGCTTCTCAAAAACTGAAGCATTTTACAATTTGAAAATATTCTGTTCTCTTTTATTAGTATTATTATTATTGCTACCTTTAAAATGTTTAGTATTAGTGTTGACACATAGGATTTTTGTGGACATTGTGGAAATATGAACAATATTTCTGGCCTAATGACTGTAAGTACTTCTAAAGGTAGAAGGAAACCTTTTGAAAGGTCTTTCAAAAGTTACCTTCCTATAAAGACAGACAATGTCTGCTGTTACCTTTCAACACCAAATATCCCTAGTTCATGAATTATAGTAGCTGGAAGCTGAAATTCAGAGTGTTTCTTCTGCTTCTTTTATAATTTCTGGAAAAAAAGGTTTTGCAGCAACTGGAATCAGCTAACAGTCTTGTTGAAAATACATCTTGTTCTTCTCTAGTGATATTGGCTCTGTGGGGCTTTCTTGGTAACATGAACAGATATGACTCAGAGTACTATGTTGTGGAGGAAGTTAAAAAAAGGGATTTTTTACCATTTTGTTTTGGCCAACACCACAGTCAAGCTGCAATGCCTGCCTTTTTTATTTTGTTTCTTTTGCTTCTTGACAGCCAGTGGAACTGGAGTTGGTATCCTGAATTGATCTTAACAATCCATGAGAAATCCAAGAAAGAACAAATGAGATGTTCTCAACACCATGTGATATTTTTAAGTGTTGTTAATTCCTAGTTTTCATAGCATCGAACTACAGGTTGCTAATGTGGATTGTTTTATATCGCAATAGGCAAGATTAGATGGGTATTGCATTAAAATATTATTTGAGTTGGGCCAAATTTAGATGATTTGGCTTTTGGAGGACTTTCTTACATGGAAAACCTCTAATCAGGAAGAAAATGTAGTAGAAACTTGTTCTCAAAGTAAAATACAGGATGAAAAGTATGCAGTGAGAGGGGGGAGGTGGGGGTACATGATGAAAATCCACCTTCTTGGAGCCCATCTAATTTCCTTCTCTCTTCTCATTAAGTAGACAGCACCCTCAGGTCTGGTCCTTGTTCCCTTTGTCCTTGTTCACTGGGCATCTGTTACTCTTGAGGGTCCTCCTCATCTCTTCCTCCACCCTTATGTTTTCAAAATTACCACAGTCTATTCCCCTTAGAGAAGATTTCATAATACTTGACTGCAAATTTGTTCTTTCATTCAACCAGCTCCTTTCAGAAAACATTCCTGTGATAATTTCCATGAGAAGTTTTTGTCTGTGACATCTTGGTTTTGAAATTTTATTGCATTTCTTTCAAGTTCCTTATGGAAGGAGCCAGTCCTTATGTGTTTGTGAAAGGCTGTTTATATAAGCCCCAGACATTAAGTAGCCAGGCACAGTCTGTATGCAATAACATATCTGTAGCCTTTCAGAAACCTTATCTTTAACATATGTTATTTTTAGCTCTAATTTCTCTTGGATTTTATCCTCTATTGTAGCCACTTTCCCACATTTCTTAGTTTACATGAGTAAAATTAAAAATATCATCTGCTAGACTAGCATGGAAGTATTTCTTAATGTATGAAGGAGAAGTTACATTTTGTATTGTACACTTGAAATGGTGTATTAAAGGAGAAAAGATTGTATTGGTAGAGGCTGTGTAAACGTAATGTAAGAGACTGAGCTTCAAACCACTAAAATTACTTAGAATATTTTCAACCAACTTCAGTAGGAGTAGGAGCTAATCCAAAATTATTTTGACCAAGAAGGTAGAATTTTATTCACCATGTACTTGGACAGCATCTCACTGTGTGCTGTACAGTAATAGTTGATATTCTGATGTCCATTCTGATGGAGATTCTTCTTTCCAGATGTTCTGGGAACATGAAATTGACGTGGTTGCTATTTCAATAGGATGTTTGCTCAGTGCTTTTTTTACAAACTGCTGCTTTTCTACAGGCAGTGGAACAGAATCTCTGTCCCTGGGAAATGCTCTGCAGAATTAACAGTGCTTGAAGTCTTGGGAAATACTCGGTGTCCCTTGCTGCCCTCTCTCTTCCTTTATCTCTCCTCCTCAGTACATGCTCTCCTCAGTTTTAGCTTCCAAAGATGAAAATCTTACCCCGATAATGTCTTGTGGGTATTACAGCCTTGCTTAAACTGCATTCTCTGTTGGTCATGTCAGGTTATATTCCAGTCATTTTCCCAGAAAATGCCCCTAGGAGCTGCATATAGCTCATGTGAAATGATTTCCTATTCATGTTTGTTACTACTGCCGTGGGATTGTTTAAGCATCCAAAAATTTGTTTGTTTTATTTTTAAATTCATCCTTTTGCACTGCTCTGACAGATTTGCTGTAGAAAATCGATGCTAAAATCTGGTTCCGTGTGTGATTAGGGTGTGTTAGTTCTTCTGCCGCCCCAGCCCGCTCCGTTCCCGGGAGGCAGAGGCAGAGCGGGCTCCAGCTGCAGCTCGGCGCAGCATCAGGAGCCGCTCCAGCGTGTGGCATCCACGCTGGGCTGTCTGGCTGCCGTTCGCACCCGCCCACCGCTCCTCGCCGCCGCGCTCGGCCCATGCGCCTTTTCAGGGGCTGAGAGAAGATGTCAATGAGAGGGGCGGGCGGGTTCGCCGAGCTGCCGGAGCAATTGATTCTCGTCTGCCTCTCTGAGCAGTCTGTCTGCGCAGCAGCACACGAGACGCTTTTGAATGCTTTTTTTTTTACCCCGCTAATGCCCTAGTCAGCAGCTTGCAAAGGAAGAACAGTATTTAAAAAAAAAAGAAATAATAGCAGTCCTCTGTGAGCCGCAGTGAGTGCATGGACCAGAGCTAAATTTGGAAAGCTAAAGCTTATTCCATGCAATATTATTAGAATTATTAGAATTATTTGGGTTTCCAAAGGCACGCTGACATACATGTATGTGTTGCTGGCCAGCTTTTCCACGTGACTTGGCTAGATCCAAATGCAGTTATTTATAGATGGCAGGAGCAGCGATGACATTATCTTACAGCACTCCAGTCCTGAAATTATAGCACTTGTGTGCAGGGAGAGGCGGCCAGGTGTCCTCTGTGAGAATTTAGGCAGGCTGCTCTACTGCAAATGTCCAGAAGAAGAGGTGGTCACAAATAACCCTTTTCCTCTCCTCCAATTCTTTTTTATTTTCAGACAGAGAAACAAAAGGTGTTGAAAAATCGGTCTGGGCTGTGATTTCTAATGGCTTCTTCCCTAGATGCTTGTAAAAAGCAATTAGCCACGTTCATTTTTATACCTCTCCCCTCTTCCATAGATAACCTCTTTCTACCTATGTAAAATGATAAACATGCCCCTGAAGACAAGGAAACAGCAATTTCTAATCTGTCTAAAACTAATGTTCATTGTTAGGCTCTTAAATAAAAGCCTCTTGCTGCAGCCCTCCGTGTGCTTGTAGCTCAGCTAATGGAGCTGAGGCTGCTCCGTGTGCACTCGAGCCCTGTCTTGGGGCAGCGCCTGTGCGAGGGAGCAGCTGCCTGGTCCCGCCTCTGCAGAGCCTTGGTGCTCTCAGCCACAGCAGGGATTTCATGTGGCTAGGGAAAAACCGAATACATGTCTGGGGGAAATAATATTTTTAAGGAGGAGAGACAAGGAAAAAAGTTGGGTTTTTGTTTGTTTGGTTTTCTGTTTGTTTTTTTTTAAAGGACGAATACAAAATAAAAGCTGGTCGGTTCACAGAGTGGTCACACAAAGAAATGCTTGAGCACAGCTGGGAGTGTGCAGGCTACAGCAGAGCATGGGCACAGACAGCAGAAGATGGGGTGACCTCAAGGCAGTACTGCTGCTGAACACTTTGTATTGTGAAATTACAACTAAAATGATCTGAAGATTGAAGTAGGGTTATTTAGATGTTTCTTATTTTATGCCAGCTTGAGTTTTCTGTGTGGCCCTAATTGTAACAGAGCATAGATGATTTACTACTTTCGCTTCATTGGTAATAAATAAAATAAACATAGTATATGTGGAGTCTTTAGGAGTATCAGAATGTATTAGCAAGAGCATCCCTGGCTCACAAAGCCTGCTCCTGTAATGCAACTATGTTTCAGGTGGGAAACGTTCATTAGCCCAGAAGACACAGCTAGAGGAAGTGGAACTTTAAGGATACAGAAGCCCTTTTCTTGCTCAGATTAGTTACCAAGTTCCCAGTGCAGCTTGGGAACAATTATTTGGTATTTGACTTTGGTATATTAATTGAATGTTAATTAATTAGGCAGTTCTCAAGAAAAGGTGATTAGTACCAGAGGAGTAGAGCAGGTTGCTAGTAAAGGAAGATGACAAGGTTTGTGGGGTTGGTGGGACTCAGAGGGAAAAAAGAGAAGTAATGACTCTGTTAGAAAACTACCTCATCAGCTGGGCAGTGAGATGGGCAGCACTGCTGCCTTGAAACCACAGTGCATGCACACGTCTGCCTGCCCTATATTGTTAGAGCAGAAATCAGTTAAGCTAAAAACTGCTCTAGGCTGTTTCTCTTTCCTGCTGTCCTTAACTGCTTCCATGTTCAGCACTTAGAGATTATTTTACGTAGTTGTAATATTTCTTTCAGAATGATAAGTGAGTGGAAGCCTAGGGTTAGGGTACTTCTAGCTTAGTTCTGTTCAACTACAAAGTTTGGATAGTATAAAAATGGTCCTGTAACCCCCAACTTTGAAAGCAAGCAATTTTTTTTTCTTCAGCAGTTATAGAGAAGTTGGCAAAGATCGTATTACACTAGTCATACAAAAATAAAAAAAAAATCTGAGGACACCTGATAAAACATTCTTTTCCTGTAAAAATATAAAATAATGTAAAGTTAAAACACAAAGCAAGACGGCAGAACCAAAAAGCCTAAAAGTTCCTAAAATAGCTTTTCGTCCTTCTGAGTTCTGGCTGTGCAGTGTTAACTTTGGAAACACGTTTCTGCTATAAATTTTGGTTGTGTGGTTTTTGTAATTTTTTTCCTCTCCTTGAAAGCCTCTCCAGATGTTTTACAGTTGTTGTTTGAAAGTGTTCCATGGCAGGCACAGAGACTGTGGGCACAGAGCAGTAACCCCTTGATGTGGTGGTTGTGGTTTTTCCTTGCAAAGAGAGGAAGGTGTATGATCCTCTCTGTTCTGGGACTCTGTTCTGTCACAAATGGTGTGACCTTCAGCATGTCACCTGCTCTCAGTTTCTTTCATCTTTAAAACTTAGCCAGTAAGCCATGTAGCTGGATGGCCACTTCAACAGTATCTACAGGAGCTCCCCACACTGTAGCTAGGATGTCTTTTTGGGATAATTGTGAATACAAGCCAAATATAAATACTTTCCCAGTGCAGACTGACTGAATTTCCTCTGTTCACAAACACAGATTTCATTTGTGAAATGAAAGAAGACTAGAAAACTTCAGAAAGTCATCTGTGCCCTGCCCCCTTAGCTGAAGAATCCATTCTCCCTAGATCTGTATCTGACCCTTCCTCTGCATCTCCATTTATGGAAATTCCTCACCTTACCCCTTAGGGTATTAAAGAGCATTAGCATGCTCCTAATATCTAACCTGTGTCTTTTTTTCTCTGTATTATTGGTGTTTCTTCTGTGGATACACTTAATGCTTTGTTACTCAGTAAATCAGAACACCGCTGTCAGTCTTCCCTCTTGCAAAATAAAAAATGCTGAAACCAAACGCACCAAAAGCCCTAATCCATGTAATCATTTCTTGCAGGGTATATCGATAGGGTTTTTTCTAATCATTCTGATTAGTTTTCTCCCCCTTCTGTGCCTGTACATCGTGATGGGATGGAGAGAAAGAACTGTGCATTTCCCAAGCTTGGGTCCCACTCATGCAGCCAGGGAGGCTGGCTGGGTGTGCTTTGGCAGCACAGCACAACTACTGCCTTCATTGGCCCTCTGAGGAATCTGGTAATGCTCATTTTTATTAGTTTACTATTGGTTTAATAGTTTGGTAAGCCTTAAGTTTCCTGCCATTTTGTGTTGTGTTCAGCTAGACCTAATTTCCCTTGTTTATTTATGAGAATGTCATGTTAAGCAGCACTAAAGCCTGACTGAAATCAAACTAATCTATGCTCAAGGTCTGTTGTCTGCTAGCTTAAAGAAAGTACAAAGGTGAGGCATGATTTGTTTCTGAAAAGTCAATTTTGATTGTTACTCATTTTTTACTTTCCTCTTGGTCCTTTTGAATAATTTGGGTTAGGTTTCCATGACAGGAAGCTGAACCTCCAGTTCTGCAGTTATTCCTTTCTTTCGTTTCATGGTAGACACCAGATTTTTCCTCTTTCAAAGACTTCCATCTTTGTGGTGATTGTGCATGGCTTCCTTGTGTTCCAGCTCTTGTTAAATTCATCTGCTGGGTTTTTTCCTAGCACTTTCAGATGTCAGTGGTGGTATTAGCTCAGGAGTTGTTTACAGTAGTAATTGGAGGGCTGAGGATGGATTAAATAAAACTAAGCCTCTCACCTGTAGGTCACTGCTTTGTCTGTAGACAAAGATGGGTTCAAGTGTGTCAGTCTCATTTTTCAGATGTCTGGATTATGTATGAAATCTGTTGATGACTAGAACTGGCATTACAAAACAAAAGCATACAGCAGTAATGAAAGATGCTGTTGTTTGAAGTCTAAGCAGTGAAACCAACAATTGGATGAGTAAGAAAACAAGCAGTCTAATGCTATTGGAGTGCATTTCCTTGAAAAGCCTTATCCAAGATTCACTTGCTGGTAGCCTTTCAGTGTTATCTTCTCTTTATATAATGGGCTGTGTTTTCAGAGGTAGCAGCTTGGGCAGAGCTAAGCCTCAATGAGATGCTTACGTATTTTATCTGGATCTGTACAGAGTGTTTTGTGCTTGCCAAATTGAGCTATTGTTGCTATGTTTTGTAATGTATTACTTCAAAGTTAATGTAGTGAATCTGGTAAGATCCTCTGCCAAGCTTTGGCAAGTGTAGAAGGAAATTAGGGAATCCCAGTTCCACTGAAGGCATGGGGTGAGGATAGCAGTATTCAAATCTGTGTCTCCAACATGTACTATTCTAGTTGGCAAGAGCCTTTGGGGAAGCCTACATATATATATATATATATATATGTCTTGAGAGGTATTTGTGAAGAATTGAAGATATGCCAAGGCAAGCTGGACCCATATTCAAGACCAGACTTTGTACATGGTGTCAGTCTCATGCAGCAGTCCTGAAAGCACCTGCTGAATAACTCTTAGGTTTGCAGTAAGGGTTTTATTGAATAAAACCTCTGTTAATTAGTGTGATATTACATTCAGTTTAATTAGGTGTTCCCTTCATTATCTGTTTTCCTACAAACCTGCATGATTTTTTGTTTTTTAATTGTAATACATAATTGCATTATAGATCCTACTGGGGCAAAGCTGTATGTTTCTGCAGGGCACAGCTGTGGCTATAGTAATATAGGAGGCATTCTTGATAAAAGGCATTACTTAGATATTAGGGTTAGAAATGCATATCATGCCCTGTTCCACAGTGTTGGATTGTGGCTGTCAACTTTGTGTTCCTGTTGTCATTAGCAGGGCAGTTCATGCCTCCCAAATGAGGAGCCAGCTGCCCCCTTGCTCTGCTGGGGAATTCAGTTCCGTGCAGTTTGCTGTGCAGTTGCTGGGATGAGGACTTTTTAAATCTGTGTGCCTTTGGAGGGGGCTCGCCTCCCTGCAGGGGGCAGGTTTGTGTTGGCACTTTTTAGATAAAATCAGTCCATTTAATCCAATTTACTTGGACTTCTAAACTAACATCACTGATTTTGCCTGATGGAGAAGAGCAGTCACAATGCTCAGGTGCTCCAGAAAAGCATCCATCTGAGGTGCAAGCCTCCTGGGATGAGGTGGCAGCAAACACCTGGGAGTAAGCACTGGCTCTGTGCCATGGGCTGCTGTGTGCAAAGTGGGCATCTGCTGGCAGCAGGAGAGATAGGCCTGGGAGGAGGGATGGACTCCCTGGGAACTGCTTTGGGTCCATGTTGAACAGCCAGAATGCTGAGAAATGACTACTTTTGCTTTGTAATTGGCTTTGTATATACTCCTTTTGTGCTGTCAGTGTTGAGGCAAACACGGAGCAGAAGCTCCTGTAATGACGGGGTAGGGCTCATCTGTCACAGGGTCAGGCCATGGAGCAGTACCTTGAGAGAACTGCAGAGGAGGGACAAACACAAATCTCTGCTAATGGACTGTTACATCCTGGGTTTGTGGTCTTGCTTTGCTGCCCTGTCCGACAGGTGAGCCAGCCACTGCCAGGCTCTGCTGGGGTATGCAAGGAGGAGAGCTGCAGGAAAATCAATCCTTGAAATAGTTTGACATGACTGGTTTCTCCCTCTCTCCATTTCCTAGGTCTTTAAAAGCAAAATGGTTTTAAAACACATGGAAAACATCTGATTTTCAGTTTCACAAAATTACAAAGATTCCATCCTTTTAGTGCAATTGACCTTATTTTTCTAATACTGACAGCACATTCAGCTTTAGGTAGTTAACATTTTCAGTGTATTTTTCCAAATGTAATATAGTCTCCATTTTTCTATGTAGAAAGAATAACTCCCTCTAAATAACCAAGACAATAGTTATTTCCCCTCCTCTCATTCTCTTCTCATTGCTTGCTTCCCTTTCCTCCCCACCAAATTACCTCACTGGATGCTTTATAAAAACTGTATTTAGATTGCAGTGTGTAGAGGAGAGAGCAGAAAGCACTCAGTGGCTCTGTATTCTACTTATCTTGAATTCTCCATGTAAAAAAATACAAACTTGTTTCTAAAAACGATATAAAATTAATGGATATGATTGGTGAAAAATGATGTATTTTCTTACTTATGCTGTAAATATCTTTTCAGCTAAATGCATTTCCTTCTGAGACATGAAACCAATCTAGTGAGATGGTGCTGAACAGATAGTTCTCCAAATCAAACTCCTCCTTTTTTCCTAATATTTTCATTGCAGCGAATAAGAAATACGGATCTGCCAGTCTGCCTATTGAACTATCTACTGCAGCTTAACTGCAGCAAGGAAGCAGTAATCCTATTGTGCTCTTCCAGCAGTCTCCCGGGAAGCAGAAGGCATTGAAATTACTGAGCTGTTGTCCTATCCCCTCCTCACCTGTCTTTGTGGCTGTAAATATAGTGTCTGCCTGTAAATAACAGTTTGCTGCACCTTTAAGCACATTCCCTAACAAGAGGCAGCGATTTACTGAGGTGATAAGCTGTAACTAATACTAGGGTATCATAATGGGTAAATAGATTAGCACTGTGCTTCTCTGTATTTTGCTTTCTAGGGAGCTGCGGCTCCTGCACTCGGAGGTGCTTACTGTGGCACTTTGCAGTGACAGAGATTGCAGCTCCCAGGGCTGGGTGCAGCTGGCGAAACGCAGCAGTGCCTCTGTGGGGTAGCATTGACTGCACACCCTGGTTTCTTTTCTTTTTCTGGTCCCTGGCCCAAAAAGGGTTGTAATGGGCTGTACCAATCTTCTGTGCTATGACCATAAAATAACGTTTGACCTGCATCATTAGCATCCATCATGTAATATTTACAGGTATGCCAGCATCATTTGTTGTCAAGAAGTATTAAGTGGTGCAAGCAGCCTGGGCATGATCTGTGGCTTCACCCAGCTCAAGCTCCTTGATTTTCCTAATGCAAGGGCCCCAGCACTTACAAAGCAGTTGTGATGCTGCTGCTGGGTGATGGGCAGTTGTGGCTGTGAGGGATGGAAAGGTGCCATGGAGGGAGCAGTGGAGCCTTTCTTTCTGTACTGCCTGGCAGGTTCTCAGCACAAAAGGGCCCTTACAGGAAAGGAACAGTACCAGGGGATGTGGCCGGTCCTAATAATTGTGTCACAAATCTTGTGATATTTGGCATGTTCTTAAAGACTTGGCTCCTAGAGGCAGGGGATTAAATATCAATTGCTTCCTTTCTCTTTCAAGCAAGGCTTAGCTCTGTGGTTGCAGAAAAATGCTTAAAATGTGACTTGGGCTGACTGGGGAGGAAAAAAAAAGAATTGTCTTCCAGCTTTCTTTCCCTTCCTTGTCCCCAGGATCCCAATGTGGATACGTTACCATGTCTTATGATTTTTTTTTCAATGAAAGAATTTTAAAAACTACTGGACACATCCAGAAGGACATAAAGTGTAGCCAACTTTGGGTGCGTGGGAGTATTTATGAGTATTTTAGGGAGAGATCAGTCACATTCTGTGCTGAGACACACTCTTGTGATGTCTGGTCCTCTTCAAAGAATAGAAAAACAAAAATTCAGCAGCAAGCTGAATATCTCTGAACTGATTTTTTTCTCTTGCTTCCTTAGGGAAACCCCTTGGGCTAGTTGTAATTGGAATTTCTCTTATTTTTAAATCTGTGTTTCTGCTTTTCACAAATGTGAAAGCTGAGGTTGCTCATGTCTGTGTTGGTTTCTTAACACAGTTGTCATTAGCAAATCGGTATTGATTTATTCCTATGGAAATAGATCAGTGCTAACAGTGAAACGCAATCCCATTAAGAATGATACAGGTTTTGCAGATGGAGAAAAGTAGGTCAAATATTGCACCAATCATCCCAGAGAGTGTCCCTTTAAGCCAAATAAATGTGTGAATACACTTAAACTGTCAGTGCGCTATTTGATTGCCGTTGTTCTGTATCTTTTTGCATGAGCTAGCAGAGCCCTCTGTGACTGAACAGGGGCTGAAAGAAAATGTCAATTTTGGTGTATTAGCCAGGTTGTATTTTACACCTGGGCTGTGTACAGGGCTTCTTGGGGGCTGTGTGCACATGTAAGGATTCTTCCTTTCCTCTCGTTGCAACAGTTGAGTTCAACTTAAGCAGGAAAGGCATATCATTGTATGCAAGGGACATTGTAGCAATGCAGCAGAGGAACACGATTTAAATCTGATCATTAAAGTGCCGCAGCAAGGGGCTGTGAGAGACGGTGTGGATGGTCCATCTGCAAAATCTGTGCTCCTGTTGTACGAGGAGGAGGGGCGGAGGGGGAGAAAAAGCAGCTGCTTGGCTGTGCTATGAGAGGGTGAGACTGACTGTTGGCACCATCTGTAGCTGTCCTTTGTGCTTGCTGCTTTATCTGTTCATTATAGTATGATACTGAAATTCTCGTGCTTTGAGTGTAAATGAGTTGAGAAACGCCTAATACTGTCAGCATAAAAAGCAGTAACTAAGTACACTAAAGATGAATAGTGTAATCTGTAAATTCATTTTGAGTTTGTTTTATCTTGCTTGAATAGCCCAGGAAGTGATGTTCTCCAGAAGCCAGCTGTACCAGATGTGTGTTGGCAGGGTATATATTCATCTTCTCCGAGCAAAGAGCAGAGCACTGGAGGTGGATGGGGCAGGAGAGATGGGAGGCTGCCCTGTGTGTTCCAGCAGAAGGGAGCAGACTCCTTTAGAGGGAGGATAGAGCAGGTCAGAGGGGAACCGGTAACTCCTAAGGTGGCTGCAAACAGCTTTGTTTTCATTCCATGCACAAGTACCAACACAGGGAAGAGAGTGATTATTATACATGGTACATGAGCTGAAATGTCCCGAGGGAGGAAAGGTTGAACCATAATGAGTGGTGTGATAGGGATGAGTAAATTTGCTAGGTTTTTTACCTGCAGTCTCTTAGTTTCTAAAAACATGAGTCCTCTCCAGATAACTTGTAGAATAAAACCATCCAGCTTATCTTGAGGACCTCTTTGTTCTTTGATGGTTTACATTTTCCCTTAATAAATCTGCATACTGAATATTGGTAATAATAACAACTCATTAAGATCTTTTCTTATCTTCACCTCACCAAAGCAATGCTCTCATGGCATATTCTTTTTCCGGGAGTTACACTGCTTTTTTTTTCCAAGCAGGTTTGGCTTTTGTTTGCAGATTTGTGCCCTCAGATCCTTTGGGTTGTTGCTTTTTATCTTACTTGTCAAGTGCACATAGGTGTGCAGAAGGAGCAACTCCCTTCTCCCATCATAGCCTCGTCTAAGATGGATGATTCTGTAGTAATTACACTCGGCTGTGAAAGTGCTCAGCATCCACTATTACTCATCCACTATTACTCCGTGATGGCTGCGTTAAGTGTTCGGCAGAACACTTTGTTCATGTTTCCCGAGCTCAAGTGGCTGTGGGCATGGGAAGAAACCCTGTGAGGCAGGAATTTGTATCTCCAGGCGGCTGGAAAGGGGAAGGGGGGCCTTTGTCACTGGCACATTAGTAATGATATGCCAGGGATAAAAGGTGAGTATAATTTGATCAAATGCTTGTTGACAGATTCCTTGGCTAATAGAGAAGCAGCTTAGACTGACAGTCGTTGCTGGAACGTTTCACGGAGCTTGAGGGAATGAATGCTTTCTGTAGGCTCGTGTGAGGCTGACAGTTTCCCAGTGACCATATTTAGTTACATAAAGAAACGATGGCCCCCTTTTGTCACAGCAGAGCTCTAAAATGCCTCCCTAAACACCTCTCTTGACCTTCTGCTTGATAAATGCAATAAAATTGCTACCTCTTCTTTGTCCAAATGCAATAAAATTACTACCCCTTCTTTGTGCAAATGTGTGATTAATTCACAGCAATGGCCCAGGCGATAAGTATCTTTCTTGTGTGGCCATTTAACTTGAGAAAATCCAGTTGTTTCTTGTACTGAAAAGCCATACTTGTGTGTGTTTTTGGTAAAGTAGGTTCTTTTTTCTGCCCCACAAATATGACTTTACAGTTGGTCTCTTTGGAATTTGTTCTGTTAACAGTGCATGTGAGTAGCTGCTGGGAAAAGAAGATGGTGTACCCTGAAATGATAGTTAGCTACTGCTTATGATTACGTTATTTGGTGAAAAGAAAACCATTAGAAAGTTAAGACATGAAAACAGGAGCCTCAATTTTAGAGAATTCTTCACTTGTCTCTTTTAAATGAGCAAGCCTGAAATTACATCTAGAGTTTCTTACTACCCTAAACCGCTATGGCAGCTTGGGTTTTCAGTAGTTTTCTGGTTTTCTGGTGGGTAGTTTCCAGTAGTTTTCTGGTGGGTCTCACCCACCCATATAATCTGTTGATTTGTGTTCAGTTTGCAACACCTCAGGAAGGCACTTAGTTAAAAATTAAACATGAAGCATTTTTTTGTTCCAAGGGTTTTGTAAAGCATCCTTTAAAGAAGAAAAAAGCCCAAGCACTTCCACTTGAGAAGTTGATTTCTTTCCACTGCAGGATTTTTCAATTAGTCTGCACTTTGTTCCAGTTAAACTCCTCACTGTGTTCTCATACCTGGCTGACTTTTTACCAGAGCCACTTCTGATGTTGGAATTAAATAGGCAGCTTTAAGGCTCAGGGGGATGTTGCTGGAGGCTTCGGTGGGGTGTCTTGGCTGGGTGCACTCATCGGAGCAGTGCAGTCACTTTCTGGGGCTCTGCTTACTGCAGAGTAGGTGGTTTCTATAACAGGGCCTGGTCTTTTCTGAGTGCGGGTGCATAAGGGAGAGGCCACATTTTCGGAAATAATGACCCCTTTCATGTCTTCAGAAGGAGTTGCAAGCTCTTCTTCCCTCTAAGAAATCTCTGCATCTTCATAGTTCATAAGTGTGATTTTCCTGTAAGCACAGAATTACCCTCATTGACTACAAGATTAGGCACATAATGGAAATACACATTTAGGGGTTGTGCTGGGTCAGATATAGATTTAAGTGCCTAACTTTGTATCCATACATCATTCTCTTGTTTATCTATTCAAGACTGGTAGCTCATAGCAGTTTTGGAAATTAATTTATGCACGTGGGTTTCTCTTCAATTAATCTTATGAAAAAAAACCAGCTGAACAGAAAAGAGATTTTTTTCTTTGCTCCCCTCTGTAAATGATGTCTTCTCTATGTTTTTGTTTTGTTTCTGTTATTGTGAAATGAATTATTCTGCATCTTACTTCACTTGTGACAGCTATCCTGTGTCCTTTTGCTTCATCCATTCTTCATCTCTGTGCTGCTCAGACAAGTTCTCTTGTGCCTCCTGGGCTATGCAGAATGTTTGTAACTTGGGTAAAAATGTTCTAATGATAGTGTAGGGCAATTACAGACTCAGTTTGATGGGATAAAAGTGTGAGTGGTGTTTCATGGACAAGCTTTGCACTCGTGGTGTTCGTCTGGCTCATGACTCCTGTTACAGTGGCTTGCACCTGCGCTGGGCTGTGCAGGTTCCTCAGATGTGTGCTCACTGTCGTTTGTTCTGTTTGCACAGCACTGCTTTCCTCGTGGTGTGAGGAGCTGGGACGGCTCTTGCTGCTTCGCCACCAGAAAAGCCGGCAGAACGATCCTCCCGGGAAGCTCCCCATGCAACCCCCCATGAACTCTATGAGCTCCATGAAACCCACCCTCTCTCACAGGTGAGTCTGGGCCCAGCCTGCAGCACTTCAGTCTGGACAGCGTGTTGTGTGACAGATCTGCTCCTTGAAATGTTTGTTACCACAAGTGCTGAGGGGGGCGACACTGCTTCATGCACTGCTCAGCACTGCGGACAACAGGGTATCTGTAATTACAGCAAGCACTAGAGAAACTCAGATTTTCTCTTTGCTATTGCCCCATGCATGGTGAAGTGACACTTCTGTCTTCAAATCTGTGCTCAGATCAGGTGGGCATGCTTTCAAGCTTCAAGTTACGCCCTAGAGATAAACTTGTACGTCGTGTCTCTCATGAGACGTTTGCCTGATGTTTATTTAAACACAACTGGATTTCTCAATGTTGAAAACATTTCGCTGATGTTCTGTGTTTTAACCATCATTGGAAATGTATTGCAAGCAAAGCAATTATACTGTGGGTGTAGCCATAGATCAGAGGATATCCTGTACAGTCTTGTATCAGGTGAGGATCAGACAGCATTAGTGTTAATTTAGAGAGAAAGTGGACATTAAAGGATACTGTAAGAAGATGGTGTTGAGCCTTTGATTACCAAATTATGTAGAGGAGTGCTATTTGTATTTCTTGTCTGCACAACCTAGGTCAAAGCGACAGCTGGAGATAAAGTGTAGACAGGATTGAGCATTCATTCTGTGCTTTTTGTTTCTGGGAGTTTTTTTTCAAAGACTTTCTTTACCTCAGCATCACATTAAAAAAATCACAAGTAGTATAAATTTGTTTTAGTGTAGAGTTTTTTTGTTAGTAAAGGACTATGAGAGTGTAATGAGTCTAAATTCCTTGTACCTAAGTTCTGTGATAGCCTAACTAACTTGAACTTTTGTGTTAGAATGGAGCTTAGGGACATCTTTGTACCAGTGCATTTGCATATACAAATTTGTCTGAAAACAACTTTTGGGGTTTGGGTTGGATAGTTTTTCATTATTTTTGTTGCATTTATGGGAAAACCATGCAATAACTATGCCTTTTATTTTAGCCCTTGAGAATAAATAAAGTCCTTTTTTGAAGTATAATTAATATATCAGCACTGGCTTTTCAGAGTACCTAGATTTCCTGGTTTTTAGTTACTTATGAAATGACTGATTGTAAACACACTTAACAAAAAAAAAAAACCCAAACAAACCAAAAAACCAAAGAAAACTTAATGTTTTAAAATAATTTTACACTTGGGAGAAGTTTTTCAGAAGACAAAGTGGAATTAGTGGCTAGTCTGCAGAGAATGTGGTGCAGTGTATGTGCTCTCTTAGGTGTAGTTTTGTAGTTTTTAGATGCCTGATTCTCATTTGACCTTTTAGCCTCTGTTTCTCTAGAGTCTATAAAGTAAGACTATCTCACAGGGGCTGTATGCTACATTACTAGATAATAGATAAGATAGGCACAACTCACTTCTTTCATGGCAATTTTCCACTGAAACTGTCACATGTCAAAAAAGAAATACTTTCTTCTAGTAAAGCTAAATACCAGCATTTCCAGCAGTACTGAGTCATCCAATATTCTGCCTGTAGTAGAGCAGCCTGCTTGCTATTAAGCAGTTCCTGCATATTTCTCTCGAGTATTGCGCTTGAAATGCCCTACTGGGGAAGACACTGGGAGCAATTTCTAAATTACTTCTCTTTACCTATGAGATGCCCCTCTAGAAACAGAATTTCTGTGGTGTAATTTCTTATATACAATAGCTGCAGCAGCCACTTTGGGATTTGGAATACTTGCATCACTGCTTTGGTGTGTGCTGCTGTCTGTAATTTAACTGTAACTGCTCAAAGTCTCTCAGGTGGTACATTAGAATGAGACATCCTGTGGCTCTCCAACTTTTTTCCACCTGGAACTGTTTACTTTCATGCATGTTTTGTAATCAGTCTGTAAGACAGTAGTGAAGTATGGTGTGAAGAAGAATTGAGTTTTCTATTTGTTTTAATTAAACAAAAGATGAAAAGCCATTAAGTACAGTATTAACTACAATCAGTGATGAAGCTGTTGATGAAGCACCATTTGTATTTGCATTAGATTACATTTGGGTCAAAAGCTTAGTATTAAAGTTCACAGTATCTTATCTCTAATCCACAAGACTTTTCTCTTAATTCAAACAAAAAAAAAGTATGCTTTGTATTTCCTGAAACAATTAATGTAGCCAGCTACTTCAAGTTTTGTAAAGGAACTAGATATTAAATTAGAACAACCAAGAGCATGTGCAAGAACCTTACTTAACAAAAGCAATATAGATATATGTGAGCTGCTGATTATCATTAGACACACAATTAAATCCTTCCCCGTTATCAGATGATCTTGAGTACTCCACACAGAGCTTTTTTTTGCTGTTCCTTTTACTAGCAACAAAATTACCCAGAACTCTAGTCAGGGGACTGGAATCCTGATGTAGCAGGCACTACAGAAACACAGCTGCTTAGTCTCAAAGTTGAAACAGGGCTCAGCTATTTAAAATAAATTGTGACTTAATAATGTATCACAAGAATCTAAATCTAAGGATTCATATTTAATAAACTATGGGCACTTACACTAGAAGTAATTCAGGTCTGGCCTGTTTTTAAGGATAATCTTTGATTTTTAAAAGTTAATTGAGCTATGAGAGAAAACTGAAGTAGACTGATCGAGGAGGGCTTTCATAGTGTTACTGTTAGTTAAGTGCACTTACAGAGAGCAGAACGTAAGCCATGTGAGGATATGCACACATGCAACAAATGCTTTCAGAGTAGGGACTGTATTGTTAATTTCTTTCTAAATTTAGTTTTTCATTAACAGAATGATCAAGTGTTGCATATAGAAAAAAATTCAGCTAAATACCTACTGTCTAATGTAGGGCAGTTGGTTGGATTGCAAACTCCTGTGCTTTGTGAACAGAATGAGCACTGGGTTGTCAAAAAGAACCTCCCAATCTTCGGGGTTTTTTAAGTCTTTGCAGTCTAATAGCTCAAACTTGAGTGTGAGATTTTATTTTCGCCTTAGACCTTTCTATTGATTCATGTGAGTAAACTTTACTTCTGTATTGAAGGACCAGTGTAGGACCTATCCACCTCCTTAATCCTGTATAACTTGTAATTAAAGTCCTGCTTAATGGACTTATGGGGAACTTAAGGAGAGCAGCTAGTCTTTGGGCTAGCCCTTCTGACAGGAGTGAAATTTCATGCTTTCTAGCTTGCAGGGTAATTATTTGTGTTGTAGTTTTCCAATCTGAAAAACTGTCTGTAATAACATACACTACTCAAGGTGGCTGATTTTTGCATTAATATACGGTCTTTGGCAAACACTGTTATATAAGTACAAATTATTGTCATTATGCACTTTCCAATGCTTTGATGAAGTTCTTACTTACCACTTCATTACATTAAGTGGTGGACCTCCACACGTGTATCAAATTGAGTCTTGCTTGAAATGGGTACACTTCCAATCAATCCCAGCAGGAATTGCACCCTAGTTCATTTTCACGTCAGTCTGACTCAGGCAAGTTCTGGGGGGCTTGTAATTTCTTGCACAGCTTGTAATAAAGCTTATTTGTCAACAAAACCACCTAGAAATAGACAGCTGTTAGTTGCAGTTTAGTGTGTTGTCATCAGCATCTGTAGGGTTCTTACTGTCTTCACTCTCGCTCCACATTTTGGTCTTATGTATTAATTGCCAGCTGTCTCACAGTTAGTGACCAAAGGGTGGTAATGCCTCTGTAGGGCAGTCATGCTTGATGAAATATATGAAGATAATGTTATTTTTATCACAAATTACTTAGTGCCAAACGTTTAGAGAAAATTGAACAGTAGATGAAATGAAGCATTAATTCAATCATACAGTAGATGTGTTATTTATTACCACTAATGTTTTATGTTCAGGCAATCATAAATACCTTTTAGCGGCTAGACTTGCTTTAAAAGAGTGATTGTTTTTAATGTTTTGTCCTTTTTTTCTTCCAATTTCAACCTGAGTAAGAGCTGAACTTTCAAACTTTCATAGGAGCTCTTGGAAAAGAATGGTAATTCTGTCTAAATTTTTACTGAGTGGTAAGGACTGGCTCTTGCATTGTTAACAATCAGGAGTGAAATGGTTATAACATAGGAGAAACAGTGACAGAAGTTCTGTAAAGGCTGCTACCTTTTCAATTTTGCATCATAGGCTGTTTTGACCAACAATGATAGTCACTTTAAAAAAGTTTGGATGAGGTCAGGTGCAGCATATACACACTTTTATGAAAACAGGCACATTGTGCATGTTTTATACATCAGTTTGAAGTAGGGGTTGCTCCATTATGTCATGTGGCTCTGGCATGCAAGGACAAACTTTGCAAAAGAATTCATAACTCTTGAGGTAAAAGATAAAATTGTTTCAAAGCCTTTTCATCTTTTTGGTTGTGGAGTTGTGAAATAAATATAATTAGGGACTGAACATATGGCAAATCCTAATATAAAAGAATATACCCAGTAAAGAAATGTATATTACTTCTGATTCTGCAAAAGTAGCTTTGCTGGTTTTTAGTTTCCTTTCTGTCAAGAAATGTTAGTATTTACCATCAGGAGAGAATAAGGAAGAATTCAGAATCAAGAAATGTTTCTGTAGAAGAGTCATTCCTTAAAGAAAAAAAAAAAAAAACCCAGAAAATTTCTTCAGAATAGTCTGCTTATGCTCTAAGCATTGCAAAGATAAAGCTAATTACTAATTGCTCCAAAGTATTGTCCCAAGAGTTGTCCATCTCATCCTCTAAGTGAAACTACTGATACTGATTTTATCACTTACACTTAATAGGGAGGAGGTAGAAGAAAACCTTGAGCCTGTTGAAGCTAAAAGAAAATTATGAGTACCTTCTCCTTGAAAACTGATTAAGTGCAACCATTAGCTGTTAATAATTAAATATTGAATATTTTCATGTGAAAAATCTGCATTTCATTTTAGATAAGTTTATGGTCAGTTCTTGTGGTAACAGGAAACAATAATGGGTAACTTGATTTCAAATATGTATTCTTTACATGCTTGGTAAAAGGTATAGGATGAGGATCATCTTTTCTTGTGTATACAGCACCTTGTACAGATGTGAAAACAGGTCTTCTCTATTGATTGATAAATCAAAGTGAGTGCTGTTGTAATAAAACTAATATGTAGCAGGACTACCATAATTTTGTGGGATTTTTTTATGGTAAGTACATATAAATGGCTATACACTTTATATTTTTCCTGTAGATGTTGTAGTCTTATGGTGTTAGTTTGTGATTTTTTTTAATTAAAAGGTGCCAGCTGATATTTTTATAAGTAAATACTAGGCAAATATTATTTAAGGTCTGTCTGCTGACTGAGGCAAAATCTGATCTCCTCAGACTTTGTGCTGTCTACGTTAATTTTTAAAATATGGCAACAGCTTTGAATAGACAGGTGTCATTCTCATGTTTGGGCCATATGGAACAACTAATTCCTGAAAATGTCCGGTCAATTGTGATTTCTATTTAGTGATTATCACAGGGGTATCATGGCTCTTTGCATGAGGTCTGCTCTCAAAAGCAGGTGATATATGCTGAGCATACATGATTTTCCTCTTCAAGCATATTGGAAAGGTACCTTCTGTCACTTGTTCTGAAAGAGACCAACTGATTTCTGGTGACAGTAGGGTTAAAAATCATTTAACTGTGGCAGCACCCCTGGTTTTTAACCATTTTGACTGTCAGCACGATAAGCATATGGTGACACTGAAAGCTATACTTTGCCTAGCCCTTTGTTGCAAAACTAATTGAAATCATCGGGAGCCTTTTAACTGGATTGAACACCTTTGGATAGGGAACATCAAAACCAAGTCAGTGCCCTTCAACCTGCACAGCATCAGGTCCACCTGAGGGGTTTAGCAGTCCTTTGCAGGCGCAGAAGGGCTGGGGGAGGGCCAGCCCGTGGCTCAGCACAGGGGGAGTTCAGGGTGAGTAGATGTTTTCTGGGTACCCGCGCTGTGAGCATCGCGCTCCAGCCTGCCTGCCAGGAGGTGACATGGCTTCTGAGCAGGGAGGGAGCTTACAGTCTGGCACGTAAAAATTACTGACATCGATTTCGGCAAATGCCTTGTCTTTTTAAACGATTTTTGGGTATTTTTGGATAATTTGGCAGCAGGATCACAGATGTATGTTTTGTCTAAGACTTGATATTTTTCTTGATGTCCTTTCTTTACATATAACTGTTATTCATTCACTTACATGAAAATGTCACCCTCCACAGGATTTCTCTGTAAATAGATTACAAAAAGCGTGAATTCCCGGTGCTCAGTTTTGTCAATTGTTGTATTCCTGCTACTCCCGTACACTTCGATTCTCAAATCTCTCAGAATCGCGGTGAGAAGAAAAGGAAATAGTCATTACTATTTGCAGCGGTGGAGGGCTTCTCTAATGGTTTCCCTAAAAAAAAAAAAAGGGTTAGCAATTCGAGTTAAGACACTCATGGCTGGTTTTCACTAGATATGACAACAAAGCCTGCTCGGCAGACAGAGCGCATCAGCAACCTGGGCAGATGGGTCGGTGACATTAATTAGATACTGGCAGTGCCTTTAGCAGGAATCGGTGGTCTCTTCCACGAAAGGGCTGTTCCGGGGCTGAGGAGCAGCGCACCAGCCGGGGCACCGTCTTGAATGTCCTCGTCTCCACCGAGCTGGGAATGCGGGGAAGGTAGCACAGCCTGTTCGTGCTCTCAGTTCCCACTTAACGCGTCAGGGGAGATGCGATGTGACTGTTTGTTTGCCCGTGTCACCAACAGCATTTCCAAACTACCCTGACAGGCAGGCAGAGAGCGGAGACAGCTCGGGGAGACGCTTCTCAGAGCTGCCCCTGCGCTGTCCCTCCCCGGCCAGGTCACTTGCCCGGGCAGCCCCTGCCCCTGCCCCTGCCCTGCCCGGCCGCTCCGTCCCCGCCCGCCGCGCTCCGGGCGCTGCCCCCGGCCCGCCGGTCCCGGCCCGGGCGCTGCCCTCAGGGGTTCGGCAGGGCTGTCCCTGCTCCCCGGCCAGCCCCGGAGCCCCCAGCCCGCTCGCTTCCCGTAAGTTGCGGCGGTGCTGTGCTGCCCCCTCCTCCCTCTCTCCCTCCCTTCCCGCCGTGCCTCTCGAAGAAAGCGGTTTTTTTCTGTTGTCGGGAGCGTAAATCAGCTTCATCTAAAATCTCGGAAGTGCAAGTCCATCACATCTTCCTCCGAGCCGCCTGCTACACCTTGCGTGAGTCAGACTGCAGAGCTCCCGGTGCCCTTCTCGCTGTGCGGGGCTGCTCGTGTTTCCCCCTGTCTCAGAGGCAAAAGCAGAAGTGGAATCTGCTCACGCTCTCAGCGGTTCCTTCCCCGGTTGTTGTAGCAGTCGCTGACCTCCAGGCACTATGAATAAACAGCAAAGCTGGGAACAAAAGGAGTCTTCTGGCTGCCATTATCTCACATTAACATAGCAGACGCGCTGCGGTGTGAACAATGCGAGTCTCATTCGCCGATAATCAGCGAGTACCCAGGCATTTGGATTACCAAGGCAACAGGCAATGGTAGAATACTGGGTGGGTGTGTTTTTTATTGTAAAGGAGCAGTCGGATATGGAAACCCAGGTATATTGATAAAGCAGAGCAGAAGGAATGCCTGGTGGCAGGGGGGGACTGAGGGCTCGGGGTTGCATTCCGACACACGTGAGATAAATAAGACATGGATGAAGCAGGTCTGTGCTGTGAGATGCAATAAAGATTAAACTGCATTTGTCAAGCTGAAAACGATCATAAGATAATTTCAGCATTTTGTAAAAGGTAACAGGTGGCATGTTAATAGCAGGGCTGTTACCGGTGGATTTTGTAACTGTAATCTGGGCTGTAGTAATGCGTTGCATGGTCTACTTGTGTGACAATAGAGCTGGGTGTGATGGTTTAATCTTTTTTTCCTTTTATCAGATGGATGCTGTAGTCCCTATGTCAGACAATGTAACCCCTTCTGCTTCTTAGAGGCAGGAGTGGGTCTCAGTAGCATTTTTGTTTCTTACCTGCATAGCTGTGATCGTTTATTCCACATGGACAGAAATAAGTTGTGTTATCTCTGTATCTTTGCATGTGCACACACATGTGCATGGACATATGAAATCAGTAGTGAAGCAGGACTGTGTGTGCATGCAGGGGAAATGTGGGTTTTTGCAGGTTCAAAAACTTAAGAATTAATCTAATTATTTGGCCTAATGCATTTTTCTGATTTCAGGAGTTAAAATCAGGTGCGGTAACTCTTGCTGAGCAGCATGAGACCTGCAGGCATGGCTCTAAGTGATGACACTGAGTGTAGAGTAAGGCGCCAGGAAGCACAGCAGCGAGCGTGTCACAGCCCGATCTGTAGCAACCCAGTGTGAAATGGAAGGCAGCATTCCCGCCTTGTGCAGTCATAAGTCATGCAGGCCTCACAGGCCTTGTCACACATATAAAGAAAAAGTTAAGGGCTTTCAGCTTCCAGAGGTACTTTGTATCACCTGCTGAACTGCCAGCTCGGTTTTGCTGTCTCAGTCTCCACGCAAACGCCTGTATTGTGCATATGTGTGTGGCTGCATGAATGGTTATTATAAATGTGTGTGGATATTTAAAAGAGCAGAGGCAGGGGGTGATAGCCACCTGCTAGCAGCAGGTGCCATCCAAACCACTGAGCTGAGAAATGGCTTGTTGCCTTCACCTTTTGACTGCTTTGCCTGCATCTGCTCACCTAGAAGGGGTTCAGAGTGCTTCTGTGTTCTCATACAGTTCACCAGAAAACAGCCTCCTTCTTTTTACGGTGAATTATGAAATTTCTAACTGCTTTCAGTCTTCCTCTCCATGGTACAGGCAACATCCAGTACTGAAACAACACTTGAGGTAATTCTTTCTTGGTAGGCAAGGACTAGATATGGATCTGCTGTGCACTGGGAGTTGGGAGAATCAAAGCTTTCCAAAGAGTTAGAAAACATACTCATCTAGTTGGAAAGAGTGGAGGGAATCAACAGACTTTGGAAATCATGACAGGATCTTTTTTGGAACTGTATTTTCTTTGTAAAATCTGGATGTTAGTAGTCACATCATTAAGAAGTAGAGGGAAATAAAGTCTTGTAGAATACCTCCAAATTGGCTTTTTTCATTTTAACATTACATAAAAACACCCAGTGGTTTGGATGGGATTGTGTTTTAGATGTTTGCTTAGTGAAATGCAGGATGGTGCCTTAATTTATGCCAACACAATTTAAACATGTTCAGATAACAATGCAAAATAGAGGAATATATTTCAGGAAGGTGTGGATCACATAGATGGCATCAATCAAAAGCTAATTCTTGCTAGCCATTGGAAGTCACCTATCAGTATACAGACTGACTACACCACCCTCTTGCTTTCCTCATCTTGAATGTAAAAAGTTTAGGGTACCTGCACACAACATCAACTTTTTTAGTTTGGTTCTCTACATCATGTGTGATGTACAGAGGTACTTACTCCTTGGTTCCTTTACAATATGTCATCATATATCCTTGCTGACTGTGAGTGGTCTTCATGTTCTTCCCACATCGGTGTCTCCTGGCTCTGCCATGTTCCTCTGTGTGAGCAGACAACAAATTGCATAGAGTGGTTTACAGATCCTATGGAAAACACAGCACAAAAGGTCGGGGATAACTCGGTTAAATTTTGTGATTTGTGTTTTTGGATAGTAATGTGTTTATAGTAACTGTCACCTGGATTATAAACTAGGTGTTCACATTGAAACACATTGGCCAAGCGCTGTAAGTGCATGGAGATGGTGCACGTGTCTCAGGTGGGGAGGTGCTGGCTTTGTTTCTTTGGAAAAGAATCTCAATGAAAAATGACAAGTCAGCTGTTTCCTTCTAAATATCTAGTGGTTTTCACAAATAAAATAAAGGCAGATCTCCAAAACATTTTTGATTGGCAGTAAGTGAAAACAAATTCTGGGTTTCAGTTGTCACAGTGGGGTTTTCTTGAATTAGTACTCAAGGCCGGGAATATTTTCAGTGGAACTCTGAGCAAAAGGAGAAAAAAATACATTTGATCTGTAATTTCTGAATAGGTTGTCAGGGATTCCTAGCTAATTGAGTTGTATTGAGGTTTGCATGGTGCGGTGCAAATACTGAATTTCAACTGCCGTTTTGGTGTGAAATACTAAAAAGCTTCGGAAAGGACTTAAGCTACATTTTTTCCCAATCTTCTTTCCTCATTTCTAGTGTTAGGTTCATGGTGGTGCCCTAATCAAGAAGGTTAGCAAACTGAATCCATATTAATAAATGAACCTACACAAGTGGTGTTCTCTCAAGAAATCCAAATAAAACAAAAACTAAACTTGAATGAAAGAAGCTGAGCTGCCTAACTTGTGAGACAACCCAGACAGGGAACTCATGTCTTGGTGCTTCAGTTATCCAGGGCTTTCTTGCCTGTTCTGACTGTGGGATTTGTGATATTTTTCCACTGCAGATGCATCAGGTTGTAGGGCAGAAAGAGGGGAGCAAGGAACCTTGTTTGGAAATTGTTATGGTTTCGTTTGTATTAAAGTAGTGTCACCTAGAGGCTCTGACCAAGAACACAGGCAAGGGGTGCTGAGCACACATCTGCCCAGAGGCAGAGCAAGGTGCAGACACAGAGGTGCCATCAGGCAGGAGCAGATCAGCAGCCCCAGTTTGGGTTGTTTTTTGCCTGTTCTGATTTTTGGCCATGTGTTATTGCAAAGATGTGTTTGGCCTCTGTCATCCTCAGAGACCTGACACCTTGTCATGAGATGCTCTCCTCTCAAGGTGTCCATGGGTGACAAAAGGAGATGTGGGAGAAATGACAGTCAGTGTTCCAGTGGCAATTACCTGCTCATCTTGGTGTCAACTGAGAAAGTTAGGATAGAGCTGGTAGATATAAAGGTGTGTGTGAATTCTGTGTGTGTCAGCTACCCTTCAGGTGGGATGACTGTGCTTCAGAGATGTTAAAGACCCCTGCAAAGCTGGCTTGAGGGTAAGCAGCAGAAAGTAGCCATTGAAGGCCCAGTTGTGGGAACCTTGATTGTCAGTGGTTGGACTGAAAAGGCTTTTTTGGAAAGTCAGCATCTGGTGCAGTAGTTGGTAGATTTACAGTGTTTGAAACAGAGGTAGATGCTTTATAAAAGTAGTGTTTTAGACACCTGGCCCTCTCAACAAGCAATGTGGAAAATCACCAGGAATGTGTAATTCCAGTTTTCACTCTCCTCCATAATATGTAAAGTGCCAATGCTCTAGGGATGCATGCTTCACTAAACCATCTGAACCTTTCCTTCCTCAAGGAATGAAGACATGTAAACAGAGTATCAGATACATATGCAATTGCTTTAGTGACAACATAAACATATTTAAAACACAGCAAATAATACCACAAATCATGTATAAACTACAGCAATTCACTTGTATCAATTTATTCTACAAAGGTCACTTGTTATTAAGCAATTTTTATTAGAATTAACTATCAGTCTCTGTCTGACATGAAGTCTGTAACTTTTCGTAGAGACTGGGTATCTGCCTAGTACTGGGATTAAGAGAAGCTTTTTAGACCTAACTACCAGTGTACTTCTTCAACATGAGTGTTATATTACTGGTGGGTTCAGTACATTTGCCAGTAGCTAAGAAATCTTTCCTTATTGCTTGATAGCAGTTTTGCTACTTCAGAGTAGCGAAACATTACTTTGAGAAGTAATTTCCCTCCCTCTCTTCCTCTGTGCTCTGTGGCTTCCTCTGCTGTTTGGCTTTTAATGCTGACCAGTAGTATGTATGGGTTCATTAGCACTATGGTAAATTTAGTCAATACTCTTTTAGTGGGCTCCAGCTGAGTCCAAACTGACTCACTGCCCTCCAGGGTGCAGTGAGAGACTTAATTACCCTTGTACAGTTCAACAGGAACAATGTCATGGGCAGCATTTCACTTTGGCTGAAGAGGTTGAAGCTTCTTACTTTATTTGCTGCCATTTTCAAGTTTAAAGAAAGGGATTTCAGGATAATTCACAGCTCTGTATAATAACAGGGGAAAACCACTGCTCTTTGCAAATGAGAGTTGGATTGGTCATGTTTCATTATGGTACTTACATGGATTTTCCTTTGATGGTGGGAATATTCCTTTGGGTAGTTTTAAGGACAGAAATGGAAGTTGAAAGAGCAGAGTGGAGGGAGAAGTAATCCTCTAGTTGAGTGGCACAAGTTTCAGCATCTGCTTGAAACCAAGGAAGTTTTCATGTGATGGAGAAAGGGTGGGTATTGTATCCAGTATGGCAAAAGTCTTACTCAGACATGCATGTAATTGGTGATGAGCCAGCGTAAATGCTGGGGAATGCAAACCATGAGATTGCCTTGGATTTCTCTGGGGTGACCAAGGTGCAACTTGAGGGACAAGTTTAGGACAGTGAGTGGATATTAGGCTATTTAAGTTCATGTTCTGCAAGGCACATCTATCACTATTTCAGTGTTGCTGTAATTTTTGTTATTAATAATATTTGAGATTTAACTAGGTCCTGTGTTGGATTATGTGGTAGTCACGTGGTTCAATATGCACAATGAATATTTCTCAAAAAATCTATAGCTGGTCTCTTTCTCTGGCTGTTTTGTGTCGAGCTGGAGGCTTTATTATTTGTCAACAATATGGTTTCTTGAGGTGTCACCCATTTTAACTGTAATGCAGTAAAAATTGAGTGATTTACTCTGTATTTATAATTAGGATGAAGTGATTATATAGTGTTTGAGAACCCAATATAGCCTTCCACTGAACAAATTATCTGACTACTACTGAAAACTGTGGAGGAATGATATATGAAATCCCTTCTGCATACTGTGAAGGAGAGGAACGGGTAAGAAGAACATGCTTAGGACGGAAAGAAAGTGAAGTAATAATTACGACTTCTTAACAGCAGGCTGAAGCATTGCTTGCTCAAAGTTGGATTGTGTTTACAAACTGTATGGCATATTTGCATTAGAAGATTCTTTAGTGACTCTGTGGTTTGATTCCTGCCTGTCATTACCCTTCTTATTTACTCATACACTTGCAAAATATTTGCCTTGCTCCTCAGGTTTTATTACCTGTCCACAGCACATCAGTGGGGAATAGAGAGGAATGTCTGCAGTGAGTCCTTTCACTGCTTATGTCATGGAGAGAGCTTCTTTGTAGTCACTGAAGTGCATGAACACTCATATGTGCCATAAATATCCAAACAAATCAGAGAGCAGACATCATCAGAAACAGTCAGAGAAGGAAGTAAAGTAGGAGGCATCATTCAGAGCAGGATAAAAGAGGAAATCTTAATAGCAGTCACAAATTCTGGGTTAGTCATCATTTGTCTCCATGCTGGTGGAGGGACTTGCATTGCGTCACTTGCAAATATTAGTCACTGAAGCCATTGACTGAGCCTCTGAGTGAGAGGGGCAAGATTCTAAGAGAAAATATTTTAAAGAAACATGGGCTAGCAGGACTTAGTGGTTGCAAGGTGTTCAGTATGCCCTTATTCACACACTGGATGCTGTCAGTGTAAACATGACATGTCAGGCACCTTACAGAGAATTATGGTTTACCATTAGTTTTCTCTAATTATTTGTTAGGGGAAATTATTCTTTTCTCTAATATAAATTTTTGTGTGATTTTATTGCTTGATTGAATATGGGTACTTTGAAGCAAATAGGTCAGTTCAAATTCACAGTTAGGTTCTAATACATTGCTGATGTGCTGGCAGAGCATTGTGGACTTTGTTTGAAATGTCTTAGCTGTTTGTGAAAAGTATTCACTGCTTCATTTACACAATTGCTGCTGCTGTTATTACATTATTTGTTACTCGGGACAGAGGCAGTTTTTATCACACACATGCACACCTTGTGCAGAGCAATTCCTGTTCTTAAATGATTCACACTTGGTGTTACAAACAGGCTAAAGAATGAACACAGGGGTAGTCCTTGATTCTGGCTCACAGCACTAAAGGAAGGAGTGGTCCAAGCCCGGAGCACCCTCTGGGGTCGCGAGAGAGTGAGCAGGCTCTGAAGCACGTTGATAGAGTGCATGTAGAGCCTGTATAGATTCTTCAGGCAAGTTAGCCCTCAATAGAATTTTTGGTGATAGCTGGTAGTCAAGACAAAAATGCAGTTCTTGATATAAAATACAAATCAATGGTGTTTGAAAATGAAAGAGCAATGTGTGTCCATTAAATGGTATTTATATATATCTAGACGAGGAAGGATCACCTGAGTGTATGTGTATATATATGCAAATTGAAATGTAATTTACAAGTTAATAGTACAAGAATGAGTAAAATTCAAGTGGAGTGTATTTTATGGTCATAGGATTGATAGTTACTTTCACTGGATTTAAGATATTTCATTAATTACGCTAAGTGCATACCTGTCCTGGGCTCATTCTGAAACCACCCATGCTTTTGTATGAAAAGAACTGTAAGAAATGTTTGCTTGTATCTGTGGACAAAGCTAATGGAAAAACCTAATCCTCTCATCCACATATTTATCTGAAAGATGTGTTGTATATCTGCAGTTGATTTTCTAGAATGCTGATTAGCTAATACTGTTTTTGGCATGCAGCTTATCCATCGTGTGGGAGAACACTATCTGAATTTCAATTTACTTTTCAAAATGATGTTGAACTGATATTGCTTTAAAGGCTTTTCTGGCCATTTGGGGACCCTCTGCAGACAGTGAAGCTGCAGTCTGGTCTCAAAATCTAATTGAATTTATATAAGGCAGCTGAAGCAGTGATTGTTGAAGAGTTTGAGATGAATTGCAAAAAAAAAAATACATGTTTCTGAGTAACTTAGTGTCCTGTTTGAAACTCTGCCCCTGAATTTACTTGGGCTTTCACTGCTAACAGAACTTTTTATGGTAAAAGCCCTGTACTTCAGTATAGTTAAGGAATTCATTCATTCTATGTGGTTTGATGCAATCACATTGCTGTTAAAGAAGCTTCATGCCTCTGAGAATACTAAGCTAATAGCGGAGGAAGAGTGGAGAGTTAAGGTTGTGTCAGACGTTAATTCCTTTGTCACCACCAGCAATTTGCCACAGTTTAAACTTCTGAAATCTCACCCTCCTGAACGTTTGTTTTTGCAGTGATGGGTCTTTCCCTTATGATTCTGTTCCCTGGCAACAAAATACCAACCAGCCTCCAGGCTCTTTGTCAGTGGTCACCACAGTATGGGGTGTGACTAACACCTCTCAAAGCCAGGTAAGCTTCATTTTTATGCCTCCTTCCCTCTAGATCTGCATTTCTGCTAATGTTTGTAAAATGGAAGGTATTTTGGAAAATCCTCTTGGGATCAATAGCAGGGTCTGTCTTCTTTGTTGTATGTGATGCATTATTTTCCCAGTCATGTCCTCTTGGGTGGCATTGAACAAGAGGTGTCTGAGAGCTTGAGTCAGTCACTCCTTTGGCTGCATGCAAATGTCAGGCTTGGATTTACCTCGTATTTTACACTGCGTGGTTTCAACACTAAAAGCATGGGATTGGGGTAATCCCAAACCCCTTGGGAATTCAGATTGAATGTGTTCTATTAAAAATTTTAGCTAGATTCACCAAATGATAGTTGTTGATTTTACCTGGGGTTGTGTTGTGCTTGTGGACTGGTGAAATTCAGTACAAAGTCTACCCCACACTGAGTTGCTAACTGCCAATTTTAGGCTGTGTTCTTTCCAGTCTCTCCTGTTAGTGCTGTCTAACTTTGCAAAAATGTTTTAATATGCATAGGAGCACAATCATGGGCTCTTGGCTCCCAGGTGAGAGCCATACTTCTTGGATTTTCATTTGGTTCACTCCACTCTTAAGTCTCTTTTTCTTCTGTGTTTGTACTTTGGATTATACTATACAAAAAGAAGCAGCTTTTATGAAGAAGTTACCAATTATTTGTGATAATGTGCACTCCCAGGGATGTGGTACAAATTAAGCATGCAGGCAGTCTGGCCTTTGCTTACACTATCAGTGAAAAGCTCAAAAAACACATCACCATCTTTAATGAGTGCAAATGGTACATAAATCTAACCTGTCTTTTCTGCTTTTTTCAAACCAAGTGGTGTTAGATCCCATACAAAATTTTCTGAGGATTTTTTTGTTATTTTAATTTTCGCAAGAAAATTTAAAATGAAATTTTAGTGGAGCAAGCCATTTGAAAAAGAAATTATTCAGAGGCCAAGTCATATAGATACTGACACCGCAGTTATGTAAGCATTGGTTATGCTACAATCTTTCTTCAATGAAACAAGAAGAGGAAACAGTTACAGGATCTATAACATGTTTTATTATCATTGATTTCTTTAACATCTTAAAAGAAAAGGTATCCCATCTGGGAGAGAAATACCTGAGTAAACATGTTGGTCTATATATTGGCCAGAAAATGAAAATATAGTTTCTTTTACACTTAAAAAGGCAAAAGGAAAGATATAAAAATACTCAGAGTTTTGTTCTGTCATAAGAGTACTGTAATGTTACTTGAACTCTTCATGGTACTTCAGAGGAAAGTGCAATAGAAGGAAAAAAATCTCTTGCATGAAGAAAAAAAATGCTTCTTCAGAGTCACTGCAAAGGAGCAGTGAAGCCCTGGAACATGAAGCTTGGTTATAGCTGTTCAGAGCAGATTGAAATGAATGTCAGGATTTCATGTAAGTCTTTGTGCTCTTCGAGGGAAAGGAATGAGCTGGGCTCACCAATTCCTTTTCTCAAATGCCTGAAGCTGTAGCGTTAGTCTTCTGAAAAAATCTGAGTTTCTTCCCAAGTAGGAGACTTTTCAGGAAATCTTATGCAGGTGATCCATGGACAGTCATACTTCCATCTCCGTGGAAATCATAGCAATTTGGGAAAAAAAATCCTTTAAACAAGCAAAACAAGTCCTTTTATACAGAGAACAGAGGACTCTTTTATAAGAAGAAATAAAAACAATCAATAGACTTTTGTACACTACTTAGGGAATCAAGAGTAGGTTAAACTGCTGAAATATGTTATTTCATGTCTGTAGTACCATTTTTCTATCTGTAGTACCATTTGCATTGTGCCAGTGGGACTGGCTACTTCCAAGTTACTTCAAAGTCCTGCATCGAACAAACCAACCAATCAAGTGAACAAACAAAAAAGCTCTTACCCTCTCACACCCCCACCCCCCCAAAAGAAGCTATGTCCTTTCTTGTAGTCAGATGAATGGTCACAGCATGGTTGTAGCAGGTCTTTCTCATAAACTTTTTTAATAAGCATTTGATTTGGGTTCCAAATAGTTGAAAAATCACCTGTTTGTTTGGAAATGGCAAAAGCAGAAATCACCAGGAATGTGCACCTAGAGATCAATGAGGTCTCTGCTCGTTAGAGTTCAGAGTACAGGTGGTTATGTTTTAATTTAACCACCACAGCAAATCAACTTAATTTGCTTGAAGTAGTTCAAGTTACAGCCCCTTACTCTTGTGTTCCTTCTTGCAGGTGCTGGGAAATCCAATGGCAAATGCTAACAACCCTATGAACCCAGCAGGAAATCCCATGGCTTCTGGGATGACAACCAGCAACCCTGGAATCAATTCCCCTCAGTTTGCTGGACAGCAGCAACAATTTTCAGCCAAGGCAGGCTCCACTCAGCCATACATACAGCAGGGCATGTATGGGCGACCCAATTATCCTGGAAGTGGAGGTTTTGGTGGCAGGTAAGATTTACTTCTCTGAGGTGGAAAATAGATGTAAATACTTGATAAAGCTTGTTTTAGTGACCTGGCAGAAGTGTCATGGGCTTATTTTAATTATATAAAGTCTCAGTAGCTATTTTTTGCTGGTTAACTGAAGTACACACTGCTTTTACAGCTTTGGAAATCAGCTACCCAAACTACAAAGAAATTCATCACGGTAAATGGAAATGGCTTAGGTCAATCAATTAGCTCTAATAAACCCCCAAAATAAAGTTTTAATTAAGAGAGATTGTTAAACAGACCACAGGCTTAGGAATGATTAACATTTAATAAGGTCAGGATATGAAAGGTATTGATGGTATAATTTCTACATGCATATGGAGGAGTAAGCTTGAGTACTGGGCAAAGTAGTTTGCTATGCAGCAGAATATTTCTACCCAAAGACTAACTCCACGGCAGGAATTTGAAAATAATTGGTAATGAAGATGTTTGTTAAAAATTATGGTTGTGTTGTATATTTATTTTAGGGAAATAAATGCTGCATTAGTCATATAATCCAAAAGTAATAGCCTGGAATTAGTTACACGATGACTTTCTGTGTCTATACTTTGTAAACAGGGATGGTGAGGGCACTTAACTGAAACCACTATTTATGGTGCCAGTGCAAAGGCTGCAGAAGAGACTGCTGCTGCTAGCATAGGCAGTCTAGTGTGAAGAATATAAGCTTGGGACTCAGAGAGAGTTTATCTCTTCCTTCATCTCTGCCACTGATCTACTGAGTGACCTTGAACAAGCCAAAAAGTTTTTTCAGCTTTGCATTAGCATCTCTAAAATGGGCAGTATATTGGCCCATATTTATAAAGATATTTGATAACTTGAAGTGGGAAAGGCATGGTTTGGCTTGGCTTGGTTTATCTTAGGATCAATAGAAGAGATGGGCAGGAACTGTAGAACACAGTGTGGGATCCAGTGGAGTCGATTGCATGGGGTCTCTCCTGGCCTTTCTGCTAAGGTTCAGGGAGAAATGCTTTTATGATATCTTGAACACTTGCCATAATTCACCACTGAGGCAGATTAATGTGCTGTCTTGGAGGAAGTTTGCTGTTCCTGCTCCTGTGCATGTGCCCCTACACTACTGAGGAACAGAGCATTTACTTTCAGGAGTTCAGCTCAACTTTACAGGAAGCTAAAGAGCTGCAAATAAGTTCACTGCCCCCAGAATGACTGCTGGCAATGCCTTGCAATCCCAGTGGCAGCCCTATGACTGTTGCACCTGGGTGGCAGGTGTAACCTGTAGATGCAATCCACCTGTACACCCCTAATTACCTGGCCTGCTGGCTTTCATTAGTCATTGATATGTACTTTTGGAGTGGTTCCAGGTGAGGATCACACCAACATTCAAAACAAAATCCACCAGGCACGTCTTAATTCTCTCCTCCTATCTCTTCTTCCCTGTTAGTTACCCTGGAGGCCCAAATACCCCTGCAGGAATGGGGATTCCTCCCCACACGAGGCCACCAGCTGATTTCACCCAGCCAGCTGCAGCTGCCGCCGCTGCTGCAGTTGCAGCTGCAGCTGCTACAGCAACAGCTACAGCTACAGCCACTGTGGCAGCCCTTCAGGAAACACAGAATAAGGACATGAACCAGTATGGACCGGTAAGAGAGTAACCCTTATGTCTTCATACCTGCCTGATCTGGACCATTACAGGGAATTGGCTGTCCTTCTCACTGTTGTGTTTGTTAGGGTGCCTACTGTATTTTTTTTTCTTTGTTTTGGTGCATGAGCATGGTTAGAAATGCTTATGAGAAACTGCTGGAATGCATGTATGTAGGTATGAGTCAGCCCCTGTTTTTTTTCCCAATAAAACTTGCCTAACTGTATTTTGTAGTTTAAGGGTTGACTCTTAAAAAAAAAAGGAAGATTTCTCAGTTACAGCTGCATCTGACATGATACATTAGTGCTGTCTTTGCCAGCCCTCTAAATTTGAGTACCTAGTTGAAATGTTCTAGAATCTTGCAATAGGTTTTGTAGCTCTTGGACAATTGTTTGTTTTGCTAACTGCAATTGGTTATTTGGGTTATTTCCCTTCAAGCAGGGAAACAACAATAGAAGAGAGATTTGGTTTGTAATAATGTTGTCTATACAGGCAGCTATGTGAGACATGCATTTCCAGTGATCCATAACTTCTAGCATGTTATGGCATCATGGAATCATTTTTTTCTTAAAATGAACAAGGGCTTGATCAATTCAGGTTTTTCCTCCTTACCTTTTTTACTTCTCTGAATTCTGGAGTATAAGAGTCCATATGCCAGGTGATGAAAAGCACAGGGTCTTAGAAACTGTAGTGTTGTTCTCCATTTGCACAGCCAGCATCCTAACCTGTTACCTTACAGTGCTAGACCAGCCAGTTGAAACAATTAATTTCTCAACTTAGGCTTACATCTGTCTTCCATTCTTATGCCTTTTACACTTCCAATTGGATTTTTATTATAAATAACTTCACCGCCTATCAAATGTTAGAGAACATTGAAGGAAAATGCGACATAAATCCTCCCCTTCTTCCCTTCCCCAAAAGCATGTTCAGCTCCCTCTTCCCATTTTATAAATGCATGTCGCATTTTATTCTTTTTTTTTTTTTCTTCTTCTTCCGTTGAAGGTTTGTTCCTCTTTCCAGATGGGTCCAACTCAGGCTTACAACAACCAGTTTATGAACCAGCCTGGTCCTCGTGGTCCTGCTTCTATGCCAGGCAACATGAACCCAGCAAGCATGGGAGCAGGAATGACACCTTCCAGCATGAGCGGGCCACCCATGGGCATGAACCAGCCTCGGCCTCCTGGAATGAGCCCCTTCAGCACCCATGGGCAGAGGATGCCTCAGCAGGCCTATCCAGGCCCACGCCCCCAGTCTTTGCCTATACAGGGCATAAAGAGACCATACCCAGGAGAGGTAATAAAAGAAATGATCTTCTTTGTACACTGTTCCTTTGACTGCAAGTTGCAACATGCTGGGTAAAGTGTGGTGCACATCCCTGGATGGGTACATCTTTGTTCCAGCCTTGGTAGGGGTGCAGCCATTAAAATATTAGCAGGAGCAGCTCTTCGTTTTTAGCTTCTACAGTATTCAGGTTCACCCTTGCTGTGTTAGTCCATATGATGGTCATTAAGTCCAAGAAAGGCCCCAAACCAGAATATCATTCTAAGATTCTCATGCTGACTTCATAGATGTTAAGCAGGGTTCCATTACATGAGTGGAGTCTTTTAATGTGGCAACTTAGAAGAGACACTGAGGGTGAAATACTTCGTTTTAGCCCAGTAGATATCTGATCTGCATTTTCTTGGCTGGTTTTCTTTTTTTAATGAAATACAGGACAGACATTGTACTGTAACACCAGTAGTAATAGCAGTCTAATTTTTTAGAGAAGAGTTGCTTTCCAAACTTTTTGAGTGTTGATTTTCACAGTCGCTAAGATGAATATAAATAATGTTGAAATCAAATCCTCTCTGTCAGCATTTTTCTAATACCAGCTTTTGTGGAGTGTGATAAGGTCCCATGCTGCTATAGGAGATCTGCATGGCTTTATAGGCAAAAGTACATTGCCATTGACTTGTATTATGACAAGGCAAAACACTTAGGGTCAAGTTTTTAGAGAAATTTAGACAACTGAAGATGTAGACAAATGAGCTTTTGGAATTTAAAAGCACCGATGTGTTTTATTCTTCAAGTTAGTATGAATTGGGCAGTAGAGGCTTTTCAGAATTCCAGTAGCTCCCAGCATCTCCATGCACCTAAATGTTTTTACAAATTTAGCCATCACTTAGTAGCTTCACAGTTCATTTCCTGGTGAAATTCTGTATTCAGCTGAGTCTTGAGCAGCAGGTGTAGAGCTCTGAATATTATGATACTGCCCTGGCAATAATTATGGTAGTAAGAGTTTATAGAAAATGCACAGCAAAGAGGACCATGGCATGCAGAAAATACAGAAAACATTTCTGCCTGCTCTACAGAGCTACATTTCTTTCCTGCTCTGCGAACTGTTTTTTTTTCTAAATAAAAAATAATCAGAAATAAAAAAGGGATGTGCTTTTGCAGGAGTTGCTTCTCTTAGGAGAACTTATTTACAAGTAAGTTAAGAGAACACAAAATGTGGCTTGTTCATATGATTTTTCAGATTTCTTATTTTAAGGATGACTTTAAATCTCTTTCTGCTGTTTCAGAATCGGGTTTTTCATTGTAAGTAAAAATATGTTCATGTTTCCAACAAGTCAGTTCTGAACAGTTCCATAAGAACAGTTCCATAAATGTTGCTTGATTGATGGGCTGAAATTTTGCAGATGATGTTTGCCTATTGATTATTGTAGGGTTCATTTATGGAAATGTCTTATCATTAAGTTTATTTTTCAAATAGACATTCTGCTACCTTTGGAGTTCCAATTTTCATTACTTCAATTCCAAACCCACAGGGCAGTCTTAGCTAGCACTAGCAAAGTGCTTGTGACTAGTAAGACCTTCTCTTTAGTTGTTAAAGTATTGCTGAACACTCTGGCAAGAGGCCAGCAGAGCAGTTGGGTTGAAAAGGCAGGCGTGGACAGCACATCTTCTGTGGTCTTGTCCCTTCCAGGGTTTTGTTTTATTTATTTATTTATTTAACTTTTTCTTTTTGTGCTTCCATTCTACGTCTGAAAAAGGAGCCCCAGGCTTGGGCGTGGTAGCACTTTTAAAAACACAGAAATTTTGTGAACTTTTGCATCTGGTTGTAATCCTGGTTTCTTCAAGCACAGGGCCCTTTGACAGTGTTACAAGGCTGAGTGCATGTGTCTTTTTTATATTTTTTTAATAAAGATTTTTATTCTTTTAAGAAGTATTCATCTGAAGGGGTTTTGTTTGTTTTATCTGTGCTTCTGAATGTATGCTAATAATCCATACAAGAAAGCTGCTTGCATGAAACATGGTTTTGTCTTCTTGCATCCCTGAAACAGCCGAATTATGGAAACCAGCAGTATGGACCAAATAGCCAGTTTCCAAACCAGCCTGGTCAGTACCCCACTCCCAACCCTCCGAGACCCCTCACATCTCCCAACTATCCTGGACAGAGGATGCCAAGCCAGCAAAACACAGGGCAGTACCCTCCTCCAACAGTCAACATGGGGCAGTATTACAAGGTAGGAATTCTGAGATTATTCTCTTGTTCTGTTCTGGTCGCCATTTATTAATGATGTCACGTTAATGGTTTCATAGATACGGCTTTTATGTAGTTAAGGGAAAGAGAGAAAAAAACCACCATGTTTTTACTAGTGTTTTGGGTATCACAGAATCAAGTCAATCAGCCAAGTTGCATTGCAACTTCAGAGCAGTTCATAAAGAAAATTAAATGTTGCTGCAGCTCATTAGAGAGGCTTTTACAAGAAAGTGTTGGTTTTGCTTTAAAAACAGCTTGTAAAAAGAAGTACCTAATGGGATTGAGGTGCAATGTTTTCAGCTATTTGTGGTCCCCTGCAAGAATGCAAGTATGGAAATTTGTAATAAACAAGTTCCACATTGCAGCATTCCAGTTTTGGACCTCCAGTGGTCACTGTTGGATTAAGCCAGGCCAAACTTAAGTGGTGCTCCAGCTGTAGGTTTCATCTTTGAACTGAAGTTTCTGTGACTTTTTCCAACCCCTTTCTCATTTTTTCTGAGTCTTTTCCCTCTGTGCTGCTTGTTTTGGGCAAGAACTAGAGGTGTTAAAATGTTGCCTAAAACCTGTTTATGGATACATCTTGAGCACTTTGTATTCTCCAAACTGAGGTTGCACTGAGGGCCTGCTGAGGTTTACCAGCTCTGAAATGCACACAAAATGATCTATTGCACACAGGTACTCCAGTGAGTATAAAAATGGGCAGGACCATTGATCTTCTGACCTGCTTAAAGCATTAGCTGTTGAAGTATCTGGACTACATCCTGAATTTGAATGTAGGCTGAAAGAATCTAAGTTGCACATTGTTGTTGAATTGGAATTGTTTGGTGTGATTCACACAGAAAACATTAAAAAAAGAGGGAAAGCAAAACCCTTTTCTGTAGAGCATCTGTTCTGTGTGCAACTGTGCTGTCCACTGTGGTACCCAAAGGAATGCCTGTTGGATCATGGCAGCTTTTGCTGTTCACTGTCAGGAAAAATATGAGGAACAGGCAGATCCTCTATATAATAATTCCAGTGCAGTCACACTTATGCTAAAGTAACTGCAGAAGATCTCTGTCAAGTTTTTAAGTGACAGATATTTAAATTTATTTTATGTACATTTATTTTAGATGGGGTTTAAGTTTTTTGTTTGCCAAATACTTTTGACAGGGAATTTGTTTCTTTACAATGTATACCCTATATTATATTCAGATATTGACTGCTCTGGAAACAATTAAGAAAAAAGAGATCTTGTTACAAAGGTAGATTATTCTGTTTAGGGGGAAAATTCCACAGACAAAACCTGAACCTTTGAATTGTAGTGATTGTGCAGATAGTAACTGTATGTGCCAAATATAAAAACCAAAGATGGCTGGAAACTTGAATGTTTAAGTCTCAAGCATCTTAGGTTAGCAGAGCAGCATTTAGATACAGAATCAGGTTTGAAGTCACAGTGCCTGGGCTGTCTGTAAAGATTTTCATTTTCTGACACTCTCCCGTGTTTCTGCTTATGGTACATGAGCCATGCAGTTGCAGTTTTGTTTAATGTCAGCTTCCTTCACATCAGGGTTATTGTTTAATCTGTTGACTGTAACCACCCCCTTAATTATAAGAAACTAAACCAAAGGTGTTTTAATACATAGCTACTATTCATACTTAACTGTCTTTTTTCTACCAGTTCATCTTAGCTAGCAGCAAACTAGGAACAGAATCAAATTGTAGGTGTACAGAGTAAAAAACATCCCCTGACCCTCAGAGCTTTGATTCTGAGTAGAGGAGTTGAACAAGGGTGGAAGAAAGGATAGATGAATGTAAAAAGGACACAGACTGGAAAAACTGAAGCAAATGGCTGGTTGGTTTTGGATAGAGAGCATTCAGAGGAACACAGTAAACCTTATAGCAGCCTTGCTTGTATCTGGTCATTGCCTGAGTTAAGCTGCTGGTTTCAGTTCCTGCTTTGCTCTCCTAGTGTGCCTCTTCCCTGAAGGCCCCATGGGACATCCTGTGGTTACTTCTCCAGAAACAGAGGGGCCTCCCTCCCTTGTCTGTTGTCTTTGATATTTGATAACAGTGCTGTTCACAAGGCTTATTGTTCTTATTTCAAGGCTGCAATAACAATGTGATGTTATTTATTTTCTAGCCATCAAGGCCTGTACCTGTGGCAAATTACCCTCATTCACCTGTTCCAGGAAACCCCACGCCACCCATGACACCAGGGAGCAATATTCCTCCGTACCTGTCACCGAACCAGGATGTCAAACCACCATTCCCACCTGACATTAAACCAAATATCAATGCTTTACCACCACCTCCAAGTGAGTAGCAAACAGAATGCCCCCACAGTCATTTATTATTCCTCTGTTCTCTGCCACATACATTTCAGAGTCCGGAAGGTAGCTCTGATTGCTGCTCTGGGAGAGGCTGGAGTTGTTAAGTAGTAATAGGTGGCATGCACAGTGTAGGCTCACCTGAGCCAGTGGACAGAATAGAGAAAGACTGCTGTGCTCTTCTAAAATAAAATATCAGAAAAGTTCTTCCACATTAAACTTGTAAGGATTTTACTCCGAATTATTCCTTTAATGTGCTTCCTGAGGAGAAAACACTTGATTTTGGGTTTTGTTGTGTGTGCTTTGTAGGCTTGTTTATTGTATGAACTTCCATTTGGGCTGTTTTGTTCAAGGGCAAAGCCATTCATTGAACAACACTGCAGAGTAGGATAAAATGTGAATATTTATAGCAGTGTCTCTATTGTGATCCATACAGGCTTCTTAGGAATATTCAGTACTGTGCCAGAAATTGATATATGTTCCTTTCAAAGCCACTCAACGTCACAGCTACACTTGGCTGGGAACAGGGCAGGAATAACAAGATCTCTCTGACTGGATACTAGCATGAGATGTTTGAGGTTTTGAAGTGACTGATGAACAATAGGAGCTATCATTTACTAGGGAGCTGGGAGAACCTTATGTTTTCTATAAAATAACTGCTGCTGCATTAGCACTTTGCAGCTCTGAAGTTCCGGATAGCTGAAAAATCAAGTAGAAGAAGATGGGCTGCAGTATTATTTGGGCAAGAACACAGTATTTAAAGCTATTTGGACTTCATAGATCAGCTGTAAGTTACCTCAAAATCTCATCTTATGGGCTCAGATAGTAATTGAATACCAGTGTCTTTGGTCATCACATAGTTTCAGCTGATGAAACTGTTGAAACTAATTGGGTAATGTTGATCCCTGTTCAAAGCCAGGAAAACAAATATTATCACAGTTTGACATTATTAAGAGATTTGTTTTCAGTCTTCTGCCAACAGAGTAAGCTTGGACACAGAGCCTGTCCTGTAATAATAACCAAGAATTTTTACCATGCCTGGTTTCTGTTGGTGGCTGCAATGCTATGGCCCTAATGTGAAGTGGGTGACAACAGAAGAGGCTCAGTTTGAGTCTTGTCACTTGTATCAGTTAGATGATAGAGTTACTTTTGATTGTATTTTTTGTGTGTGTGAGCCTGCTCAGTTCGACCCAGTAGCAGATCACTGTGCAATTTGTTACTATTCTGTATAAATATACACATTATTATTGCACTGCAGATGCTAAAGGGAAAGTTCACGCTTTCTCTCCCTCTTCGATCCCAGCCAACCACAACGACGAGCTGCGCCTGACGTTCCCTGTCAGGGATGGGGTTGTCCTGGAGCCCTTCCGGCTGGAGCACAACCTGGCAGTCAGTAACCACGTCTTTCACCTGCGGCCCACCGTGCACCAGACACTGATGTGGAGGTAAGCTCAGCCCTGCTGCAAGGGAGTCCTGCATCCCCTGAGGGAGGAGTGGCAGGCCAGAGGCACTGCGTTTAGGTTTGGCAGGAATTTCACTTCAAAAACTGTAGCCTGGTTAGGAAGAATGTCCTTTCAACTCGCAGGCACTCTCACCTGTCATTTTCCAGAGACAACGCGTTCGAAAATGCTTCACAATATGTGTTGCAAGTCCTTGCTGATAGCTCATAGCATGCATGTCTGAAAAACCGCTGCAACCATTGCATCCTTCCTGCTCTGGCTGGAACAGGAGTGGGGTTTTCCCTGACCCACAGCACTACAAACTTCTATCTGGGGATCTGAAGTCCCAGGTGCTCTGTGACCTCTGAAATGTTAGCTCTGCAGGGCTCTTAGAGTTTATGCCTAAATTAAATAGTGCAGACTTATATGATAATGAAGTATAATCCACTAAGAGTAAAGACCCGATTTAGAGGCTTGGTGAAATCATTTGGAAAGACAAGTGCTTAAATCCCCCAAACTTCAGAAGCTAACTTTCTAAATTCCCTTGTTCTCTGATTCCACAAGTAAGCATGGCTCAGAAATGTGAGAGCATAGCTTTCCTCATACAAAGGCTTCTGGTACTCACTTACAGTGAATTCTTATTTCCAGCACAGAGGAATATTTTTCCTTGGTGGTGCTTTCCTGTATTTAATGTAGATCTGTATAAATGACTCTAGGGTGTATTTTGATTGCACCATGTTCATGGAAGGGCCTTAGATCAAATGACAATCAGAGCCTTAATTTTTAAAAAAATGTATATATTTTCAAATACTACAGAATAATTTTGTCTCCTTGTTTGGTTTTTCCCAGAAAGTGTTTCTGTGTTTATCCTGGCTGAGCCAGGATAAACACTGCATTGTCTGAGCCTTTCTGTGTGCCTTGTGGAGGCTGGTTACTTGCTTGGGATGTTGCATGGGGGTTGCTTACAGGTGTAACTTCAGGGTTTTTTTTCCTGTGAGGATCTTTGTCCCATTCACCAGAATCCACTGGAGACTTGTGTTTTCCTGCTGTGGAGAGAGTGAGGTGGGCAGAGAGATGTGCTCACTTCCCTGGCCCGGGACAGACTAGCTCTAAAGCTGAGGCTTGATGCAGGATGCAGTAGTCCTTGCTACCACAGTGCCCCTGTGCCCGGAGGGAGCCTGGGGGTTGGGAGGGAGGGAGGCTGCAGGCAGACCACATCCAATAATTAACACCTAACTTTGAGGTCAGTTATTGCTTACTTGCATTTCATTATCGTGGAGTACTCGCAGCACAGGGAGTTTTGGCAGTTATTTGCCAGTTCTTATTAATAAGTAATCACTACTGGGGATTGTGCTGGCTCATTCAGTAGATTTATAGTGCTGCACTGAGGCATGAGGCTGTTTCTTAATATCTGTTCTTTCTTTCTTCCTTCACTCACCAAACACATAGCCTTTATTTAAACTTATTTTAATGAAGACTCATAGGTAGACTGTGCTCAGGTCTGCTGTTTTGAAAAGCCTGTTAATAGTGGGGAGAACGGATAGTCCTGTAATGAAGTCATTTCACATTAAGCTCAGGGCTGGATGGATGCCAGAAAAATGAATTAGTCACATGTGTGGATGGATTTTGGTTTTTATAGAGAATGGTGGAACCGAGCCAATTCTCAATATTTTTCTGCTAGTTAAAATATTCGGCAAAACCTCTCACGTGTACACACATAATGAATAGCAATGCAAGTATTTTTCTCCCCATGGGAACTTTTCGTGGTTACGAGAAACAGAAAGGTTGAAGGCAGGGAAAATGTCTCCTTGAAGCTGGTTCAGTCTTCACACTGCTGTGTTGTTAATAACATGCCATGGTGGAGACGCTGTGTGCTGAGGACACGAGGCTCTCCTGAGGTCTGTCACCACTGTGACACTCAGCAGGCCTGCTCACCTTGTCTGCTTGGCTTGTATGTCAGAGGTACCAAGGCTTGCTTCCCTCCAAGTCTGGATCACTGTGCTGTGCTCTCCTGAGGTGAGAAACTGAGTGGAAGTTTCAGAGTGAGCTTTCAGAAAATGGTTAATAAAATAATGAAAAAAAGCTGGAAAAGACTTCATGTGGATGGCTTATGTTGAAAGGTCGGGTAATCTGTATTCTATAACTTTCTTTTTAAAAAACCCGTGTGTTTGTGTCCACTGCTAAATCTTGATGTTTTGAAATCCAGAGTCAGATTGAAGTCTTTGTAAGGAAAATGGCAATTAGGGTGTTAATCCCCTGAATGAGCTGCTCCTCTTGGATCTTATGAAGATATCTTCTTTCAGGCAACATAGATGGTTTGGGAACATAGATTTTAAAGTTAGCACAATAAACTTTGAGCTGTCTTTTGCTGTCGTGAACAGCAGGATTCTGACATTTCAATTCAGTTTTCTATGTTCTTTTAAATTTCTTCTTGAAATTACTCATTTCTAGCACAAGGTTAACATACATTTATGAAACTAAAGTCATAGTCTCTACCCATTTAATTTTTAATTAACTTAATCTCAGCCTTTTCATATTTTGAAAGTGTTATGGAACTAATTTCTGAGGAGCTAAATAGTGAGTGGAAGTTATTATAGGGGAGGTGGGAGGAATTCATGCCCTGAAAGAAGGTCTAAATTGGATAGATTTGGTCCCACAGCCATGTTAATTTAGAATCACAGAAGCTGATTTTGGTGGGGGGTAAGATACAGGAGCCATTTTATCTTAGTTGGTTTACTTTTTTTCTAGATGTATTAGATTAGCTGTATTTGTATTTTGTCTGACATGCATTCATTCAAATGCTTCTTTGAATGCTCTGAGGTAGTGAAGAATGCAGACTTCCAGCACAACCCACTGCAGCACATTGCTTTCTCATTCTTAACTCCTAACACGTAAAGGACCTACCTAATGTTGGCACTCTTCTTTCTGCAGGATCACTCCATGGTCTGGGTATGCAAAGAGGTTTGAGATGTTTCCTTGAAAAGTCCTTTATAAGTGTAAAATAGGAACAACTTTGGGGCATGCTTGCACCATTAATTCATCATGACTTGCTTTTGTTCATGGCCTTTATGAAGGAAGTGTGTTATATTCTTATTGGCAATAATTCAAGAAAAATAATCTGATTGATCGAGAAAAATGTTCCTAGCATAAAAACCACCGCCCTATGCAGTGTGAAAGCAAAGTTAAAGGGAGATTTATTGGTTGTTGTGCAGGTCTGACTTGGAATTGCAGTTTAAGTGCTATCACCATGAAGACAGACAAATGAACACGAACTGGCCAGCTTCAGTCCAGGTCAGCGTGAATGCAACCCCACTTACCATCGAACGTGGTGACAACAAGACATCCCATAAACCTCTGCACCTAAAGCACGTCTGCCAGCCAGGGAGGAACACCATCCAGATTACAGTCACAGCATGCTGTTGTGTAAGTACACTGAGCTCAGGGCCGCAGCTGCTGATGCTGACTCTGCTATTTAGAGCAGTTTGCAAATGTTGCCTTAGCTGCAAGAGCCATACTCTCATTTTTTTTCCAGACCTTTTTCTGGTAAGGCTTTTACTTAATGATGTTGACACAGTCAGAGTGCAAATATGGAAATTTTTGCTGCTTAATTGTTGCAGAATGTAGTGGTGTCCTTCCAATGTCTCTGACAAGGTTCATGGTCTAGGGCAGGAAGGGAGATTTATCTCCTGTGTTCTCATGTGTGTCTGTGTAACAAGGTAGCTGGAGTCTGTTGATGTAGAAGTAGATGATTGCAATGAAGACTGTTGATGGTACTAATTTCATTTACACAGTGTATTAAAAGGTCTTTGGTGTGTTGTGAAAACATCAACATTGGTGCTGGTGATGAATTTTCTGTACCTTTTCAGATGAAAAACTCATATTCAAAGATGCAATCTAGACCATTCAGCTTTCCCCTTTCTCCTTTTCTATGGGTTAGTTACTCTCAGGGATGAGTACTGTATTTTTAATGCAGACCGTTCTGCAAATCCAGTCTGAGCTTCTGACTGTTCTCTTGTCACTGACAATAAAGCAAGCTGCTAGCTCTCACAAGGTCACGGTGTGAGGCACTTTGACAAGAAGCCATCCACCCATTTTTCTTTACTTCACACGGATGTTTCCCTGCATAATGTCATTTATCTGATGGCAAAGAGCAGGGGGCAGCATCCTGTGAATCCACAACAAGCTCTGTGTTGGGTAAGAAGATTCAGCTGATTCCAGGCACATCAGTTGTAAATTGTTTTCACAATTTCCAGCGTAGTCTGAGGGCAGGCAGGTAGGCTAGGCTATGTCAGACAGTCCAGGTTTTTAAAAATAAACCCTGAAGTCAGAGATTAATATGTCAGCTGTACGTATACTGAATATTAAGGAGGGAGAAAATGCAGAAAATCCTCACTTTTTTAAAGCCCTTCTATACATTAAGCACGGAGCAACTGCACAGTGTGTAGAATATCCATAAGGCAGTGCGTGTGCTCAGCAGAGCAGAACCAGCTTTTATGTTTAAGCCTCAGGCTCTCACAGAAACCAAGTGTCCAAGGGAAGAGTGCAGCTCGGTTTGGGAGTGCATTTAACACTCCAAACATTTAACATGTGTGTTGGGTTCTCTTTCTAACAAAAGGTGTTTCCTTGCAGTCGCACTTGTTCGTGTTGCAGTTGGTGCACCGGCCATCGGTTCGCTCCGTACTTCAAGGTCTACTAAAGAAACGCCTCCTCCCAGCAGAACATTGTATCACCAAGAGTGAGTTTGCGTTTTGTGGGGGTGATGGTTTTCCAGAATGTCTAGGCTCAGTTGTGATAAGCTATCTCTACACCAGATTTACTTGTTTACTGATAACCTTAAGCTGTACTTAAGGAATTTGCAGAACATGGTGTGGATAGATGAATGGCTGTTTGGGTGGAGGTAACAAAGTTTCAAGGACAAGCTTAGTTCCTAAAGAGGACTATCCTATTCCAGAAGAATCTCTCTGGATTTCCTCCCATACTTGTTTTTGACTCACCAATAAAGAAAGATTAATTCTTTATTTACCTAAGGCTGCTTTTGTTGCTTGTACGACACTTAATTTGATTAAGAATATAGCTGATATGCATGTGTGATGGTTTTTCTGTTCAGGAGAATGTTCTAAATTACACAGAAGATACCTATGTGGGTATATTGTTCATTCAATTGTCCCTTAAATGTTGAAGTCATTTCTTAAATGTTGAAGAAATTTCTTCTTTCTGTGTTAGAACTTACACTTGTGCTTTCTCACATCTATCCCCGCCTTCTTGCTAAACAGTCAAGAGGAACTTCAGCAGCGTAGCAGCTTCCTCTGGCAATGCCACACTAAATGGGGAAGATGGAGTGGAGCAGACTGCTATCAAAGTGTCTCTCAAGTGTCCAATCACATTCCGGCGGATCCAGCTCCCGGCGAGGGGTCACGACTGCAAGCACGTCCAAGTGAGTGGATGCCAGTGCCTGGCAGGGCTCCCTCAGCCACGTGTTGGTACAGTACCCTCAGCCTGCTTATCCTGTGGGAGCACCTAACACATTACAGCATTTATGTCTGTAAGCCTCAATAGTTAACTGTATGTATGGTTAATGGAGAGGAGAAGAGTAAGGTGTTTGGTTTAGTTTTTGGTGCTAGGAGGCTTTTTTCATGTCAGTTTTACTTTTGTCTAACTGCTTCATTTAATACAGTATTTTCCTTTTGTTTTGTCTGGTTTGTTTTTTTCCTTTTTTGTTTTTTTTTCTGATACCTAGTGCTTTGATCTGGAATCTTACTTGCAACTGAACTGTGAAAGAGGAACTTGGCGGTGTCCAGTATGCAAGTAAGTGCATCCATACTACATAAAATGCAGTTGTACACAATTTGACCAAATTCAGATCATATTTAAGATCGTGAAGGGGAGAAGAAGGAAGTTCTAGGAAATAAGGTTATATATCACATTTACTTAAAGAACATAAAGTCCAATGAGAATTCCTGCAATATTTTACCACCCTGGATTATTAGAAATTCAAAAACATATAGCAAGATATTTTCTCACAAGACTTCATTACAGATCATCCATGGGTTGTGTAGGGTTCAAAAGAGTCTCAAATATTTACATTGATAAGGTAGATAGATATCTACAATCCAGAATAAGGCTAATTTAAAAAAAAAAAAAAAATTCCAAGGAGCAAAAGCTGGAGTTGTTGCTTAGAGAAAAAGAGGGATGGATACCTCAAGCTAATACTTTGACCAATGAGTTAGTGTAATGCAGAAAAAAATGGAAGAAAAACTTGGAAGTGGTTACAGACTGTCCATCCTTGTGTTTAACTGGGCAGAAAAAACAGCAGAATGTCTGCAGGCCAGTTCAGTGTCTGTCACCTCCTGTGCTCCATGCACAGGGTTGGGAGCAGGTTCCAGCCTCAGCTGAGAAGCCAGGGCTCTTCAGCTCCAGCAGCTGTGGCTGTAACAGCTGGCCCTGGCTCTGCACAAGTCTCCAATTGGTTCCTTGCTCTTCCAGCCAGTGTTTGGGCAATCCCCACTGCTGTTTGTACCTTTCTGGCTGTTCTGAGGACATGACAGGCTGGAGACGAGCTCGTTTCCATTACTGTCCATGTTTGATCCGTGCCCTAACACACAAGTGCTTTCTCCAAACTGCCCAAATCTGTTCTGTCTTCTACATTTGGCTAAAAATATCATGAGAGTTGGATATCTTGCCTTCTTAATTCATGTATTCATGCATCTAGGCTAAATTTTTGTCCTGTGTCTCTGAGCATGAGCACCTGCATTCAGATCTAAGTGCCTACATAGCTAAATCATTTCCAGTTTTGTTTTGTTCTGTCCCCATCTGTGCTGATCTTAAGTAGAATAGCTGTAACACTTAGTTGCTTTGCAGCCATAGTACTGTGGACCTCAAAAAAAGAGAAAGATGTAATTTAAAAAAATAGTGCTAACTGATGATCACAGGAGAGATGTGCTGTGTTTGAAAATACTTCAAATTTGCAATGTATTTCACTAACAAAAATTACTTAAAGAATGTGAACAGCTTGCAGACACACACAAGTAGATGTATCCTTATCTCATCTATTTGATGTAAATATACTAGTAATGTAGATGTAGAACTAAAACTGTTTCCCCAAATCATTCTTTCCCTTGCAATATTTTAACATGAAGTTTGTTTTGTTTTGTTTTTTTACTTTTTAGTAAAACTGCTCTCTTGGAGGGCTTGGAGGTTGACCAGTATATGTGGGGTATTCTGAACGCTATACAAAAGTAAGTGATCTCCCTCCTGATATCCAAGACTAAGCAACTAGGAGTTATGGTAATGAGTACTGAGATAGTCACACCAAGATAGATCTTGGTGATTGAACTTGAGTATTCTGTTGCATGGCACCTTGGGGGAGCAGGTGATAGAATGAATCAGTTTCCATCTTCTTTGTAGATATTGTTTGGGTTGTCTCTTAATGGTGGCCTTGCCAGTGAAGCAGAGGGAAGCGCCAGAATGGAGGATTAAATGCTTTCTTGTATTTACAAGCAGTCCCTCTGATTCAGAGGTGGCAAACCACACTGATATGTTTGGATTTCATTGTGTGGATAAACATAGAAATGTGCTCTCATGGTTGCCTTTTTAAAAATTGCTTTCAGCACACTCTTGAGGAGTAAAAGAGCTTAATGTTGTATTACACCAGAGCATTTCAGAACATTGGTTACCATGCAGATTCTTATGGAAACTTCAGCATAACTGATTTTAAAAAAATCGACTGATATGCTAAATTTTCACATTATTTTACAGCTCCGAGTTTGAAGAAGTTACCATCGATCCAACTTGCAGTTGGAGGCCGGTCCCTATAAAGTCAGATATTCACATCAAAGATGACCCAGATGGCATTCCCTCAAAAAGATTTAAGACAATGAGTCCAAGCCAGATGATCATGCCAAATGTAATGGAGATGATTGCAGCTTTGGGTCCTGGCCCGTCACCTTACCCATCCCTACCCCCTCCTCCAGGAGGCAACAACTCCACTGAATATGGTAACCAAGGTTAGTTCTACAGCTTTGTGCACCCAGCTGCTCACTCTAGCACTCAGTGGTTCAGTCAGCCTTGTGATTCAGGTGGGTCAGTGCATCCTCTCAGAGTGATGCATGAGGACAGCAAATTATAAGGCTGCAATTCTGAAATTCTGCCTTAGTCTTTTCAGTTAAGGTTCATCTGTTCAATTGAGTGTATATTTTAGTAAGTATTATATTTTAGTTGTATACTGTAGTATTTAATTATTTTATTTAATATTTTAAGTATTTGGTGCTTGTTATATTCATAGGCAGCCCTCCCTGAATCAAGCAACATTGTATGTTACCTTCTATATTCATGGCCTGCCACAATAGACATATTTCTGCCTTTTTTTTTTTTTTCTGTGCATTTTCCTTCTGTTCCACTCTCAAGTGGAAACATCTAGTAGTAGAAAACCTGCTACTTGGGCCACTAGGTTAACTTGTGGCCAGGTGAGTGACATTCCATAGGCCACCAGAAAAGGGACAACTTGTAAAGAGCTTTTAGCTGCTTTGCAAACACCTTTGCATTAGAAAATTACTTTTGAGGTCCTCTGCCCATGTGCTACCAGATTGAGGAACAGGGAATTAAATGCAGGCAATGGAGATAGGTTTTCAAATTACTGGTATGTTGTGAATAACTCAATTATAGTGACAATTCTGAAAACATGAAACCAGAGACTGTTTCTTTTGCAAGTAACATGATATGAGTCAGTTCAGCTCTGAGAAAAGACCAACTGTTCACACTATCAGAATCCCCAAATTGATTACAAGGTGATACATGTGCTTTTTGCAGGCGTTGAAGAAAAATATAGATTGCGTGCAAAATGCAGTTAATTTGCTCCAGTGACTGCAAAACTGATGACAGATGATAAAACTTACAAGGTTTTCAAACAGATGAATGATTACTATAACAAAGCCAAGAGCACTGAATCACATATTTTTCCCTCGTTTAGGAGGAGTGAAGTGCAGTCAGAGCCTGTCTATTCTTCACCATCTTTCCAGCTCATACTCAGGAGCAGACAGGACAGCCAGGTCACGAGTGGGGCTTAGGCTTGGTGTGAGCATTGCTGCCTGGACTGTTATTCTGCTGCCTTCCCCTGTGGGTCCTGTAGCAGAGGTAGTGACTGCTCCTTGGGGCCCTGAGTCCCCACTGGCAGGTGAAACCCACCTGTTTGCCCTGCAATGGGGATATCAGCACAGTGCACCAGATTATCCTAAATGTCTGACTGGTCCCTCCCTCAGCACGTGGCACTACTCTTGCTGCAGAGAGGGGCTTGCTGCTGCGTGGCTGTAACTCCCTGGGCATGCTGCCTTGTATCTTTATTCTCCATCAATATGTGCACTGAAACTTAGTGGTTGCAATTACATAATGTCCTCTGATTAGCAGTTCTTCAGAGCAATGTAGTAGTAGTATTACTACTGTGGTTTATGTTTGTTTATTTGGGCTTGACAGGAAGCATACTGAGGTTTAATTTGCAAACATAACAACTATTCAGTACTACAAGACCACATTCCAGCTGCCTGCTAATTAATTATTCCTGATGCAAGGCAAGACCAGCTATGTTCTGTGAGACTCATCCAGTTTGCAGATTAACAAAATGAGAATTAGTAAGGCTCTGCAGTATTTACATGATAGATCAAAGTCCTAACGTCTTTGAGAAGTACTCTTACATGGCTAATGACTACTATTCCTCCAAGATTAAACTTCTGCTTGTGAAGCTGTGCTAAAGAGCAAATGATGCAACTACTTCAGTTTGTCAAACTCCCTTCTTGAGCTGAATATTTAAAACTGTGGTACTTCTACTGACAAACTGCAGGCTCTCTGTGCAAGCTCCAAAGCTGTTCTGTAATTTCAGAGCTCAGTATCATCCACTTCAGTTGCTTGTATGAAATAGGTGAATGGTTTTATCTCACTTTTTGCTGTTCTTAGCAAAAAAGCCACTAGAGCTGATGTCTGAGTTGGAAGCATTAAGAGAGGAATCTTGACAAAAAATATGGAGGGTAAAATCCCTGTATTGGGATACCTGCTTGCTTTAGAATTCGGGAGATCCCTGGACTGAGGTGGGCTGGATCCCTGTGGACAGTGGTCATACAGTACTTGTCCTGCAGAGCAGCAGGGGACTCCAGGCCTGCTTCAAGATGTGTGTGTAAATCCAGTCAGTCAAGTGAATTTTATAAGTTTTGTGGGAGCCCCAATTAGATATGAACACTTCTTTTATGCCTTTTATGAAGTGATAGAGTAGAGGCTGTGCCATGAACTGGTATTGTTCAGATTCACTTCTGTCAATTTACTTTCACCAGAAGCTGAAGCAATGCTACAGTCTTACTGAGTGTGTAGAAGCACAGCCATAAATAACACAGATGTCCTGTAAATAATCTGGGACTTGGGCAGCCAGTCTCAGTTACACTGAGATGCTTCCAGATACGAATATCCCATAGAATTTAATATCCTGTTTACTTCTCAGCATGGTTAAGTTTATGCGGTGACTTGGCAATAGTTTTTCAAAATGTCAGCAGTTTTCAATTAGTTCCAACACAGAAATGAATTATTGCAGCAGCCAGTGTTTGGAAGCCGAGTGCCCTGTCCCCAGTCGCTCAGCACTGGGGCACAGCTTTGTCAAGTTCGGTGTCACAGCTCCCTGTGCTGTGCAGGGAGGGCGTCACATCACACGGCCCCTGCAAGACACTCGGAGAGATCAACGTTGGAAACAAATCACATCTGTTTCTCTTTCAGGCAACAGTTACCAAGGTCATGGCAATTTTGACTTCCCACATGGGAATCCTGGTGGCACATCTATGAATGACTTCATGCATGGGCCACAGCTGTCACATCCCCCAGACATGCCGAGCAGCATGGCAGCTCTCGACAAACCTCTCAGTCACCCCATGCAGGAATCTGTAAGTAATGGTGCTGGGCATGTAGATTCTCATTTGTGGGGGTAAGGAGCTCTCATCCAGCTGATGGACTTACCTTGTGAACTGCTTTTGCTTTTTGTGGATTCCTCACTTGGGAAGTTGGTGAAATAGAGTAGTCTTGAGAAATGCTGGAAATGCCAGTTTTTAATTTCTGGCCATTTTGAGTTTTTGGAGAAGCATTTCTGCACTTTTTGAATTGTCATTTAAGCTTGTTTATCTGACAAAAAGGAACCTGGCTCAGTGTGCTTGTATTAATCATTGTGCTTTGCTCTGACACATGAAAAAAAATGTACTTCATTCTCTAGGCCAGCAGGACTGTGAATATCCATCTCCAAGAGACAGCTTGTTAAAGCAAGATATTGGATGACTTCAGAGCAGGGACAATATCTTCCCTGGCTTTTTCTCTGAGGGCAAAATTTGCATCAAAGCGTTTTGAGGGGGAATTCTACTCAAGTAGCATGAAAGGCACTTCTAAACTTTTGGTAATAGGACAAGCTTGCAGATTTCAAGGAGAAACACTGCCACTAGTCTGAAAATATCAGTGTAAGAGTCTGAAAAATAGAGGTTACTCAGGTCTCAAATGATGAGGCAGAGCTGTGTATTGGAAAAGCAGCTTGCTCAGAGCACTGAGTTTTCTATACAGAACTTTATATTTCTCCAGAAAATGCAGTACTGCAGCAACTAGGTGATAGAAAAGCTACCAGCAGCATTTAGCTCTTAGGCATGGTTAGTCATCTATTTTAACTCTGTGTGTGGGGTGTGTATACATCCTTTTATGTTCATTTAAGTTGCAGAGCAGGGGGTTTAAAGTGCGCTGTTACTGCACAGGAAGGATGTTTAACTTGACAAGTCATATGTGCTGTGTCTTTAGTGAATCCTAGAAAGTACAATTTCAGAATGTAATGAGGAAATGTGGTAGCAGATGCTCAGCAAAAGCCTACTCAGTCAATGTCTCCTCTAGCTGCAGTGGGTTTTCCAAGGAGGATGGTGAGAAATAGAAGAGAGTGAAGAAAGAGTTCTTCACATAGTTTGGAGAGAGTCCAGGTACCAAGACTGTCTGCAAAGGAAGAGTCCAGAAACTGTAATGACTTTACCACTTTACAGGCTGATAAATGAGGACAAACGCTGCAACCGTCGTTTTGCGTTGGCAAGTTCCGCATACGCAGCACGGAGCGGTCAGAATTCTCTGCACGAGAATCAACCACACAGTATTAGAATACAGTAGTGAGAGGAAATGGGTGAACCAGCCTGAGCCACTCACAGCTGCTTTCCTTCGAATCAAAGTCACAGGGAATTCTTCTTTACTTCCCATTATCTGGCACCTGCCTCTTGACTCCATCAGCCATGCCTTTGCTGTAGTAGTTGCCCTGGTGAAATTTCTGAAGTGGAAGGATATGAAGTAGTTGAATATAAAAGTGAAGAATTTGTAGCTTTCTGAAAATGGGACTGTTTACATATAGCAGAGGTGAAAGTTTCTCAAGGCTGTGCATGTTCCAGAGCTGTGGGAGTGTATCTAGGCAAATGTTAATGGACTTCCAGTTCTGTGGGCCAATCTGTAGCAAAATACTTGCTTATGGTAGCTGGCAATTAAAGTAAACCTTTGCCTCACTTCTTCCTCATCTATCATGCTACTCAAGCAATACCATTTGGGAATAGGAAGCAGTGCTAAAGCAGATTCCTACATTATGTCAGTGGCTGGTTTTCTGTAATGAGAATCAGTTTTCAGGTCTTTTAGCAGAGGAGAATTAGATTAACCTTGTCAATGTGGCTGTGCAGTTTTCAGTCCACATTTGAGGACTCTTAGTGCTCCCACACAGCCTTTTCAGTGTTATAAAATCTCTTATCCTCTCTCTTTTGTTCTTTTCTCTCAAAATGGACTGTTTGTCTGCAGCAGACACTCAAGAAAGGCATCTTTTAAAATCACTAATGCTTTTAGAGAAGTACATGCCTTTAACACATTCCTAAATTGTGTAGTTGCATGTCTTTGAAGAGACACTTCATACACAAACAACTATAAACAAATCGTGTGGTTGAACTGAGGTTTTAAGGTATTGCCTGTGTTCTTCTCTGGCTTTGTCTTTCCTTTTACACAGTTAGCAGCTTTTTGTAGTTTGCACATACTATTCACTTTGGCCATTTACAAGGTGAGTTGGGATTGGATGTTTGGTCCTTTTAGACCTGAGGTCTCCCTTACTGGAGCTGAAGGCTGCTGAGGAAGTTCCTAGCATTCCTATTTTGAAGATTTATGTGGTGGCCCTTACACAGCGGTAGGCAGAGAAAGTTGATCTATCCAGACATACTCTGTAGGTCACTCCAGGAAATGCAGATATTTGCCCAGTGTATTTAGGGCTGGGTAACCAGGGATGGATCAATCAGAAATTCCTTTCCTTAACGCTGCTGTTCCACTCCTATAGAAGAAGAAGAAAATCAGGAGCTGAAACATGACCAGAAGTAGTACCTCCTCCCCAGCATCGAGTGTTGTGAGAGCTGTGGAACAGCTACCACATTGCAACAGTGTAAGATTGCTACAGAACAGCTGCCACAATCATGGCAGCTCCTGTTTGTTTTCAGAAATTGTAACCACATTTTAGACAACGGAGAATTCAGTTAGCTCTAGTTTAGTGCTGCTTGCAGACAGTATAAGGAGTGACTGAGCAATGGATGATGACACCATAGCTTCATACACACAAGGAGGTGATATGAGCTGGTACTATTGTAAAAAGTCATTGCTCTTGATTCTATTTTCACTTTTCCTCCCTCTCACACCAGCAAAAGTGTTACTGCAGCCATGAAGTGATCTGGACCCAGGTACTGATGTGACTGGAAACTAATTCAGGGGCAGGGTGGGGAAATTCAGTGCATGTGTACAAGGCGTCACCTTGGAGACATGGCAAATGGGTGGATGGGAAAAGTGGCCAAGAATATCAGCAGGGTAGGCAGGATGGCATCTTTTAACAGTTTTGCTAGCTAACACAGCAAAAGAGTTGGTAAAACTGTGACCCTGGTGATGGAGAGAGATGTAAACCATTGACTTAACCTGGTGATTTTTTTCCCACGAATGATTTTCTTCAGAGACAGAAAGAATATTGCTGTGCAGTGGCAGGCCCTGTTGCTCCACAGCTGTACATCTCGGCACTCCTAGAGGTCACTGTTGGGCTGTAGAGTTGTGCTGCTCTGTGCTATTAAGCTGAAGATGTTGTTGTCTGCTATAAGCTTTTCTTTTATAAATGAAAATGCTTTAAGAGTACCAAAGTTTATGCTGCTAATAACAACTCTGGAATTATCTTGCTATGCAAGCAAAGGCAGCTTTCTTACACTCTGCATTCATAGGTTGGTGCTTTCAGAATAAAATGGCGGGAGTTGCAGGTGCAAGCTAAACATACCCAAAGTGTGCGGCTTACAATGTGTTTGCACCATAGCAAAATTATCATTAGTTAGCTGAATGCAAATAAAAAATGTTCCCATCCTGAGCATTTTGCTTTCTCACTGAGGGGCTGGTGGAGTCAGCGGCCTAAGTCGGATGGATTTGAAATCTGCGTTGGCTCTTCAAAGAATATGACTGCCCTCAGTCTTAGAATAAACAATTAGTCCCTATACACCCATTGTCTAAGGACCCAAGTGACTGTGTTATCAACTAAATATCTATTTAAATCCTTGCCTGTATAAACACAATGTAGAATTTGTAACCTGCTTATTTGTTTTGAAATCTGTCTGAGAGCATATGAATTCTCCTGGTTAAAATAATTATTTATATAAATGTGCCAGCATGACCCTTGCTTCATGCATTCAGGGATAAATTTAAGAGATTCTTCAATATAATCCTGTTTGGTTTTGGATTTTTCCAGAAACTGGTTTCCCACATTAACAACACTATCATAAATTGCTTTTTACTTTTTGTTGTTATTATTAAGCTTTCTAATTTCCACACTTTCTGTTGCATGTGTCCTCAATGAGTGAGGAAGGAAACAGTACTATTAAGAGAGACATCTTATGCTTGGACTTCTGCAAAGTTTTTGGGCTGCAAATTCTTTTACATTAAAGTGTGATCTGTGGGCAGATTTTGTACAAACTTACCCCTACAGTAACAACAGTGTTGGAGAATGTTTTTCAAGCAGTCAAACTGTGACCCCAATGGAGAAATGTATATCAGTACTTTTTACCAATTACCTTAAACTCTCATATGGGTTAGAGAGCCAAATACCATGCAGGTAGAATAATTTCCACAAACCTTCGTAATACCAAAGTACTGAAAAGGACCTCCATGCAGCTGAGTGTGACTGTCCCAATGGATCAGTGTTCAAGTTTCAGTTTTCCTAAGAGTGGTGAAAAGTATTTTTTAAAATACTTGTTTCTCTAATTTTTTATGGGGATATTTAATTAAGTTTTGTAATAACCTCCCTTTTGCTTTCTGAAGCTGAAGGCTGAAGTTAAGATAACTTTGCAGTTTATGTGATATAAAAGGGTGAATACTGACATAGCATTTTGCTGGTTTCTGTTGGCTTGGCTGGATGAATTTCATGCTGTTGTTGTATGTATTTGTTCTTTTATTTCAGCTTCACTTTGTCCAATATGTAGCATTCCTCAAAAAATGTTTACATTTTTTGTTTCTCCATATACCCAATTAGACACTTCTTTCTCATGGCACCAAGGTCAAGCCCCAGAGAATCCACTAGCATTAAATGTGACATGCAGCAAAAGGAAGAATTGGACTTGTGCATTTTTATTGCTTCTCTGTCATGTGAGAAAGACTTTTCCCCCATTCAGTAATAGGGTTAGGAAGACACATGTGGATTGGTAGTTTATTCCCCACAGAAAATATAAAAAAACCACTAAGCTCTTGCTAGACAACTCATCCACAGCATGAATACAAAGCAGAGTGTGATTGTTGGCTTAGTTGAAGCTAAGGCAGTGTACTTTGCAGTCAGCAGGTGTGCAGCCACCCACAGCAGCTTGGCTCATGGTGGGGAATGTGCTTCCTGAGCTGCCTTGGTTCTATCAGCTGTCAGAACCCAGGAATATCAGCAAGGAAAACCTTCAGCCTTTAACAGGGGTGTTGCATTATGAGAAGAAAAGGAGGGGAGGAGTGGGGAAGAGCTGGTGCTTGCAAGATGGTTATAAAGAGCTGAGACAGGAATAGGCTGCAGTGTCAGGAAGCTACCAAACAGGGGAGCTGAGCAGAAATGATGCATTTTCTCAGTTAATGAGTTTCCTGGCATAGGGATCATTCAACAAATTCTCCATTCATTCATAACATTTTTTAGGGCAAAAGCATATCCTTGCTAATGCTGAGCTGCACCCATAAGCCTCCTTCCCTCCTCTTTGTGGTGCATTGTTTTGCATCTTCACACACAGTTTTCCACATTACAAGAAAGCAAACCAACAGCACAAGTTCAATGAGTTTTTTCCCCTTTGCAGACAACCTTCAAAAAGCTGAAACACTTCTTCCAGCATTGGGATATGGAGTTTCCTTTTCCAATGGCGCTTTTTTATTTCTTTTTTGTTGTTGTTTGTTGGTTGGTTTTGCTGGGTTTTTTTGTTGTGTGTGTCCTTTTTTAATTTATTTTGTTTTATAACATGCAGTTACAGAGTCAGGCACCGCGAGCACTGTACCTTGTGGCCTCACTTTCTTTTCCTGCTTTTTTCCTCCTCCGCAGATCCCTCATCCCGGCAGCACTGATCAGTCCCATACTTCCATGCAGCAAGGTTTGCACGTCCCTCACCCCAGCAGCCAGTCAGGGCAGCCATTACATCACAGCGGGCCTCCTACCCAGCAGTCCCGGCAGCCACCCCCGGCCGCTTCTAGCAACCATCCACACAGTGACCTGACCTTTAACCCCTCCTCAGCCTTAGAGGGTCAGGCTGGTGGACAGGGAGCACCCGACATGCCGGAGCCCTCGCTGGATGTAAGTCTGTGTCATACTCTCATCTGCCTGCCATAGCGTGTGCTTCGCATCGCGCGGGAGGGCGGGGAGGGCAGGGGACGGGCCCCGCTTCCACAGCACATGCCATCCTCTCATGCTTTGGTACATGGGCGCAGATGCTGCAGCCGAGGTGACAGGGCGCTCCTGACCTGCTGGGACAATGGATGGCTCTGCTTGGAGCAGCTGCGTGGTGTGCGAACCATAAGCCTCTTCCTAGCACCAGGGCAGGCATTTCTTTAGGCAGCAGCTGAGGCACCAGGCTGGGAGCCATCTCCTCCTTTCCCACCTCGGCGCTGGTTGTGCTGTGCTCTCCTAGCCCCTGAAGCTGTTGCAGTGCTTGGGCAGGAGGAGGGACACAGCTGTGTGTGGTTCTGACTGTGGCGGTGCTGTGCCAAGTGAGCTCCACGCTGAGCCCTGCGGCGTGTCCTGGCCAGCGGGAGCGGGATCTGTGTTGGCCCGCCCTGTGACACTGTCCCTGCTCCCTGCAGCCAGAAACAGTCTGTGCCCTTCCAAACCTGCTCTTGTGGGTGGCTCAGCAGCATAAGTTCCTCCTCCCGGGACACCACACAGGGACATAAACAACATGGACATTTTCTGCCTCCTTAGCCACCGTGGGAGGCAGCTCACAACTAAATGAAGTCTAATTTTAAGGCCAAAAGTAGTCTTCCATCTCTTAACATCGATTCAGTGGAGTTGGAAGTGACATACCTGAGGTCCTTCTTTCTGGTTAGCCATTTGCCTCCCAAAATATAAATCCTCAGCACTAGGATTGGATTTTTGTTTGAGTCATGCATTCCTGTATGTGTATCTTCTGTCTGTTCCAAAGTCTGCTGCTGCACAGTTATTTCCTTAGAGATATGTTTGCTTCTGTGCCTTGGATTTATATCTGTATCTGCTGTTGCTGTATACTTGCATCTCCCCTGTCACACAGGAGCACTGGGCTGGCAGGTAGCCTCACAGGGCAGGGAAGGGGTTAGGGGACAGATAGAGGCTCCAGGATGCTGCAGGAACAGTCATCAGTGAGGCAACTTCTGCTGTTTCACACAATATGGTTGTGTGCACATCCTTTGGAAACAATAGTTCATGTGGCAGTTGAAGTTCTGAACCCTTAAGGACCCTGTCTGAGCAATACTGAAAGGTGAAATAAAAATGTCTTTTTTTTCTTCTAATATTTAAGAAACATACAGTATTTGTTATGGGTCAGGCACCCATTCCTTGGTGAGAAGCAAAGTACAAAAATCTGTACACTTACACAGTACTGTGGTTATCACTGATGAAGGATTTGCTGGTTTCTTAACAGGAGGCAAGTGCTGTACAGTGTGGGAAATAAACTTACTGGAAATACCTGTGATCCTGATCAGATGGATTATTTTGATGGGTATCTTGTGGAACCTGGCTGAATAAAGTCCCATGCAGCAAAGCAAACAGGGCACTGTACTGTGGGCAACTTGACCCACTCCCTACTGACACAGTCACGGTCATTCTGCAGGAATTCAGTGAGATGCAGTGCAAGGTTTAACCTGGGTTAAAGAATCCACCTCATATAGATGCAGGCACAGACAGGAGAGATCTGCAGGGGTACTTCTGACAGCAGAGGCTCAAGACTGAAATCACTGGTTAGACCTCTCAGTTTGCACTTCAGGAGCACAGGGTACACTTCTCCAAACTCTACCCTAAATCTGGCACATTCCTGTAGCACAGGCCCTGGCACTCCTCTCTCTTCTGTCCTGCTCCAGCACAGCACTCTCAGTTCCCAGCAAGTCCTTCCTTCCTTAGGTCTCTGGTTTTCACACCAGTGGGGCAGGAGGCCAGCTGCACTGCCTGACCCCTCTGACTGAGGGAAGCTGAGGTCTCCCTCACAACTCAGAAGACTTCAACTTCACATACTGAACATATTGTTTAAAACTTCCACTCTTCTTAAACTTTTTTAAAAATCCCTGGTATACAAGAATGAGTCTCATAGACGATTCAAATTTTTAAGAACGAGTTGTAAAATTGCAGGACAAATTCAATAACTTTATTTCTCCACACTTGGTGGGGCTGCCATTTTCTTTTGGACTTTTTTTTTTCTTTTTGGATTTTTTTATGATATACTCATAAAAAATTATGATAGGAGGTCAAGTACATTTAAAAGTCTCATATCTCCATACAATGACAATAACATTTTTACCATTAATAAAATGAGGTGGTAGCTTAAGAAGATTTTTCCTGGGAGATTCTGTTTATGTAAACTTGACATTGCATTTTTTTCAAAATGCTTAGAAAGCAATACACTTTTTTTGGCATTTCATGTTTAGCTTATTGAAAAATTTGTTTATCCATATAATGTTAGAAGATGAAGTTTCATTTGCACAAGAGTAATAGAAGCACATAAATACAGTATTTATTTGTTAAATTGAAGTGGCCAAGCTTTTGGTTTTATAGTATTTGAGAACGTAGAACAACTTAAAATTAGTTTTGTGTACCTACTATTAAGTTTAAAACAGTCCATATTTTTATGACTTTAAAACAATGCAGAACATAAAAGGGCTTTATTACAAACTGTTCCCTGCAATTTTTTATATATGACACTTTTATATTTGCCTAGGAAAGGGTGAGATGCATTTTAGAGCAGAAAACATTGCTGATGCACAACCCAGGAGTTACAATGTGCTTGTCATCTGTTAGATCAAAAAGAATGTGTTGTGATGGTTTATTAATGGAAATACAAAGTGAAGTCCCATAGCTATTCATTTTGATACTTTAAAGCCCTGTACAGATTAGGTCATCTTCTGTTGGATGGAGTGTTACACCTGTGACCCTTTAAAATGTCTGGAATTGCATGTAATGCTGTAGTCAACTAAGTGCTTCCAACCACTGTAAACTCCTGCCACAGAAAGGAGAAGGACTCACCCAGCTGCCTTTCCACTCCTCTCTCCATACTCCTCAATTGGTTTTTTTTCCACTTTCCCTGATTTGTTGGTTGCTTTAACCCTGGGTGAGCTTCTTGTTCCAGGTCACTGTCCCAGAGCTTAGATCAGTGCACTGAGGAGTTACTGGGGGTGAGGGAAGGACAGGGCTGCCTCCTTCTGTAGAGTTGCAGGCTTTGGGTGGCCATCAGACTGATGTGTGAGAGCCAGACCAGCCTTTGCACATCTACCTTAAAGCTCAGATAGGGATTACTCAAAGTGCTTGTTTCAAATGTTTATGCAGTGTTTTATAGGAAACATCCATAATGAGCATTTATCCAGAAGGTTTTGTCAGCATCACGAGCCAGGCAATATGATGGGGAGGTGGATTGAGAAACCCTAACTGAGATGATAATGTAATTCACAGGTGAAAACTGAGTCACAGAGACTTTCACGAGCAATTGGATACTGCATCATCTGAGGGTGTTAGGCTTGTGACACTGCCTTCTGTTTTATTTGGATATATTGTTATGAAAACCAGATTCCAGGAATGTGTGGTGTTTAATCCCTTTCTTTTCTCAGTTGTGTTTCTGTTATCTGTAATTTTTATTTTATCTTTGTATTTTATAGCTGCTTCCAGAACTCACAAATCCAGATGAGCTGCTTTCATACCTGGATCCTCCTGATTTGCCAAGCAATAGCAATGATGACCTTCTGTCTCTCTTTGAGAACAACTGAAACCATATGTATTCTCCCATCCTTTTCACTTGTTCACACGTGTGTGGCTGCACAGCGAGGAATCTTAACACTCCTTTTCCACAAGAGAAGAAAAAAAACCTCACAACTCGATCCAATGGTGCACTCCCTGCTTTCTTCATCTCAGAACTGCTTTTGTTAGCTTCAAAGACTGCGAAAGTGATGGGAGAAAATAATACAAAAGTTACATAAATGCAGTAATCTCCGAGTCTGCCATGCTACATGTGACAAAGAAGCATAGACAGTTGTGCAGCTATTGGAAACCCCATTTGGTGTTCATCCTCTAGAGAGAGAGTTCTGTGATAAACATAGTGTGAAGTATCTTGGCAAAACCGAATCTTGGCAAGGGAAGAAAAATCAACAGAATGGAACTGTCTTTAATTGACCCGTCTCAGAGTGTCTTTACAATGCTTGTTCTTCCATTTTTTCAAAACTGTATCTCCCTCTACCCCACCTCTCCTCTGCCCCCCTCCAGCCATGGGTTTGCCTTGGAATGATTGTCCTGGCCACACACAAAATGAAAAAAAACCACCTACAAAGCTCAAAAAAGCACAAATCCTACAGTCAAGTGGCAAAGTTAGGGAAGACACACAGGCCTGTCAGAGGGAGCCAGCAGTGTAGCTAATGCGACTTCAGTAACGCAGTCCTGAGATCTTCAGGCTGCAGCCATGGCTGTCTGGATTTCTGCAGGTGCAGGGATCTTTACCATCTCTTTGCAGAGGATTCCTCTGGTCCAGCACACAGATTGGAAGCACCCAGGAAAAATTTTTTTAAAGTTTGCAATGTTTAGGGATTTTTGTGATTTGGTTTCAAATCAGTACCGTTTCTGACTGTGTTAACATCCAGCTGTAGAGATTGCTGTAGTAGATCTTTTTGTCATGTATGTATACATAATGGAAAAGAGAGGGAGGGGGGATGCAAACCAAACTGTTCCTGATTATTACCTACAGCCTTCGGTGCCCCAAGAGTTTGTGTCACTGTCTGTACTGCACAATGCATAGTAAGACAAGCTGGGTTGAAGGCAGCGAGGAAATCATTGCAGGATGGAGGGAGAGTAACATCATTTTCTGCATAATTTTTTTTTAATAATCAGCTTGAGAAGGGGCATTGACATTGGACAGACGTCTTACAGCTTCATTTTAGTTTTGCTTTGCATTCTGTTTTCGTGACTGTTACACAGATACTTCTGCCTTTTCCTTTTCTCCTCCTTCAGTTTCTTTTTTTAAACTTTGGCTGCTGGGATGAGCTCTTTCTTCTGAAGGACCGAGTGTGGGGAGAATAAGTACTTGTCAGTAGATTGCTACTGCCCTCAAGAGACCCTGCTGCCACAATTACTGTCTTGCCCCTGTGATCTTTGCTTCTCGTGTGGTTGCTGCTCCTGCATGAGCTTCCTATTGCTTCTGTGCCCATTTCTGTGCTCTTTGTCTCTCTCTCTCTCTCTTATAAATGATGTACAGTAGCTGTGTAAGAAGTGCATGTGTGCCAACTTTGCCCTCGTGGTGCAACATTTCAGCTTTTCCCCACTGTACAGTTACTGGTTTTGTTTCTTTTGATACTAAAGCATATTTGACCGTACTCCTTTTCCTCTTCCCAAATCCAATCAAACACCCTTCATTTGCTCGCCACAATGCGTTTTAAACTGAAGTGCCAGGCAAAATTTTGTTTGTTCCTGTCAGTTTGACTAGATAGCTTCCTAGCCCTCTGTGTTTAGTTTGCAATGCTGTAAATGGCATGCTCTGTGCTTACGACTCTGGATTTGCTTTCCTCACCAAAGTCATCTTTGTAAATTCTCTGCTTTTTTTGTTTTATTTTGCTCTTTTTGTTAACGTTTCCCACTACTGCTGTACATGCGTTGTGGTATATATATGCTAGTCAGCAGCACCTTGCTGTAGATATTAAAGGAAATGGCGGTTTAGTTCTTTTATTTTCCAGTAGGAGTATTGAATCTGTCAAACGTATTATGTAGAAATGGTCTCACACTTATATTTTTCCTCTTTCAAGTTTTTTTAAGAAAGGCGCTGTTCATTATGCAAAATCAATTATTTTAAGAATTGCTATTGTAAATATCTTTGTGAATATTTTAGTATCGTCTTTGATAATATTCAACATTTTCATGATCTGGTTATACTTTTGCTGGTGTTTTTAAATACCTTGTCTGAAGAAAAATATGGGTCCTTTTTTAAAAAAGAAAATTGAGGGTTCTTTAACAGAATAAGGGATTGGGTTTTGGGTTTTTTTTCCCCCCTATTTTCTTTTGGTAAGTTAGCCCAAATTTCATATCCATTTATGTGATGAATGAATTGATACATCAGGCAGTACCTGGATAATCAGGGCTCAGCTCTGTCATGGAAACATAATTGTGTTTGCCTTGGGAAAAAGTAACCCCAACTGATCAACCAGTGTGCATTGACTGTGGGTGATTGTGAGCTGGTAATGGCAGAGTTTGTTCATTTGCCCAAGTGAGCAGAACACGTAGGACCAGCTGTCTGACCAGGTAAAGATGCACTAAGGCAAGCAGCAAATCTGTATGGTACCATATTTATATCGCTGTACTGGTGCTCCAGTTTCTGAAACTGGGGCAGAGACACTTAGGGATGTTGATGGGTGGGGGAGGGAAACAGTATAGTATATTTTATTCTGCTTAGAAGTGTCTTTTTTCTTATGTAGGCTTGACAACCTGTAGAGGATCTGTGCAGAATATTAAAGATACCTTGGTGTAATACATGGTAATATGGTTGTGGTGTGGTGCTGCTATCACACAATTCCTAGGAAAGACCATTGTTCAGTTACTGATACAGATGTGTTGTGTAGCCATTTTGCTGTAGTAGTTTCCCCCTGTTTTTTTGCTGCATTTTTTATATGGGTCTGGAAGTCATGTGCAGAGGTGGCTAATGATAAACTGACTTTATGCCCTTAGAGTTAGTTTTTTTCTATTTGGGGGGTAAGTTCCTTAAGCCATAGGTTTGGGAATAAAGATTTCTCACTATTAGTTGGAACTGGTTGCTCTGATTTTTTTAATTGATTCTATTTCATGTTTCATTCTCCACTGATTCCGGAGCAGCTAAGTTAGTCACCTAAAATGAATTTTCTCTTAAACACAATATTAGTATTTTAAGCCAGGTATGTTAAGGATTGACCTTTTGCTAACTGCTAGTATTTAAAATGTATCATTTAAAAGTACCTGTTGGAAAGCATAAAGGGAAAAAAAAGCCCCATAGATATTAGCAATATGTTTGGAGCAGTGTTGGCATCTGCTTTGTACAGTAATAGATAATTAAAGCGGACAGTTGTCAAATCTTTAAACTTACAGAAATGTTTGGTTTCTAAGCAGAACTTAAAAAAGAAAGTACAATTTTTACCCATCACCCAAACGTTGGACATTTGAGACAGTTTTAAAATTTATCTGTCACCTAAAATCAGGTACTGTATAGTGAAGTCAGTATGAAAAAGCTTCTGAAAATTTAGTTATTTTTATCTGTTCACTGCCGTACTAAAGTTTAGAGAAAAAAACCTAGCAAATAGGGTAATCACAGTCATTTCTTTTAAAGCTTAATTATTATATGAGATTCCAGTAGTATTTTTCTTCTTTTTTTTGTTTGTTTACCTTTTAATCGTTTCCCTATGGAAGTTCATCTGGGAAAGAACCCACAGAGATCTACAGTTCTGCTGCCAAGACATGATTATAGGACTGACAGTACACGCCAGTGTCTGCAGCGGAGACTCAAGGGACAGCTGTACATATGTAAATGACAAATAGAGACATGTTAACAGAAATGCATTCATTTTCCTTGGAATGTGCATTGTTTTTATTTCGCAGGAAAAAAAAGCTTGAAGCTCCATCTTATGTGGAAAATGAATCCTGTTTGTTAGCGTTTGTGGAGTCTCAGCATTTGTTCCACTTTCACTTCTGTAATATACTCTGATCCTTTGTTTTGTTTTGTTTTATCTACATGTAATATTTAGCTTACGTGTACTAGTCTATCACCTGTGTATTTTTAGGGTGCTACAGAAATAATGAAGAAAAATACGGGGATTAAAAGAAAAAAAAAAATTGTAACCAAATTCATACTTTGTACAATTTTTGATATCACGATCAGAGGAGAATTAAAAAAAAAAAGTACAATCTGAGGTAACATGCAAAAATGGCCATTGTCTTTGTTTGTACATTGTATGTACAGTACAATGCAATCATTTCATACTTTAAACTGGTCAGAAAAAATAATTGTGATTTTTAGTCTTGCAAAACTGTATGTAGTTAGATGATGTGACAACCTAATATTTATCTAATAAATATGTATTCAGATGAAACCTGTATATTAGGTGTTCATGTGGTTATTTTGTATTTAAAGATCAAATTATTTGACTATTGCTAGACATTTATATACTCTGTTGTAACACTGAAGTATTCTCATTTGCTCATGTTTAATTTTTTTTCCTAAATAAATTTGCAAAATTAAGGTCTGACTAATTGGCAGCTGCTTTGTAAATTTTGAGTTTCATTTTGAAACCATGAACTTCCCCTTTGGCCTCCCTGGTTTGAGTTAATGTGGAAGTCAGTTGCATGAGGTGTACCATTTATCAGAGCAGGACTTGGTGCAGGAAGGGAAAGGTGGGAACCACCCTGGAGACCAAAGATAAAGAAGAGATTATGAATGCAAATATGGGATCACACAGAAAAAAAGTCCCTGCCAAGCAAGGCATTGGTAAGGCATTGTTGTTCAGTATGCAGGGCACTGCCTCTCTCCCAAACAAGTAATAATTACTTTGAAATTAAATCTTTATGTGATATGAATAACAGGAAAGGATGGCTTCTCTCTGGAACTGACAGATGTGAAGATATTAAACATCCAGCATCTTTGTTTTAAATTCTTCCAAATTTGATAGTTTTCTTTCAATTGGAACCTGTTACTAAAGTGAAATTAGACTTTTTTTTTTTCTTAATGCATCTCCATCTTAAATTTGAAGCATTTGGGTTCTAAATGCAACCTTCGAGTTACAAATCTGCTCAATTTACCTACCTGTTCAGCTGTAAGCAGCCTGAATGGTGACACGAGGAGTACACACAGGGTATCAACAACACGCACAGCTCCTGTCCTGGTGGGGTTCTGCACCGAACAGAGCCACAGCCATCACTCACTGCATCTGAGAGCGCGGGTTAACAGATCTGCTGAGTATCTCTGTGTTTGCAGATGGCATTTCTGAAGGTGTTTAGGCAGAACCCACCTTTGAAATACATTCAAATACCTGGGAACACACAACCATTTCACAATATGAGTATTTATGCAAGCACATATAGCAATTATTCCACACCTCCACAAGGGCACTAGTCTATGTTGTTGATTGAGATACACACACGTGTGTGTAAATATATATATTTTTATATATACA
>VYZP01058511.1:0-13076 GCA_013400635.1 Hypocryptadius cinnamomeus
AGTGGGGAAAAAAATCTGAGCAACAAACTACTCATCTCTGTTTCCACGTTACTGGAACAGCATTTGTTCACTGGGCTAGTGGATGGTATTCTAAAGGCAGTGTATGTTGGAATTGAGAAAGGAAGGAGACCGTTCCCAATTCCAAGGCACTCCAGAACAGCCACAGGACTCTAGAAAAGGAGGGACTTTCCATCTTTAATAAAGAAGGGACAATTCAGAAGTGAACACAGAGCACTATTCCCTGGCTGACAAGCAAGGGAATCTTCCAACTGCCTTGAGGGTTTCTAGCATTTTTATACCGAGTCTGGATCCGAGCTGGCATTGGAGAAACNTGGAGTCCACAGCGCCGGAAGCATTCAAAGTCAGGTTCGCTGGGTCTCTGCGCTGATCTACTTGAAGAAGTCTCTGATCACTGCAGGGATAGTTGGAGTTTTTGAGTTTTTGACCTTTAAAGTATCTTCCAACATAAACTATTGTAAGAGTCTACTTAATTTTTGTTTGAAAATCTCTGAGATCAGAGATTAGTATGAGTGGGGGCCATCTGATGCTTTGGAGTTTAGTGGATGAGAAGCCTGTTACATTAGGCAGTTGTTTTAGTTGCAGCCACTTTCCATTTTGCCTCCAAAAGATCCTTTGCAGACCCCCTCCTGTCTTTTTCCATGGACAAACAGCAGTTCAGAAAGTCGTGGAACACAAGGAACAGTCGCTTCTGCATCTTTGCTCTTTCTTCCCTGGCTTTGAGACTCAGTGCCTAGAGAATAACCAAACTTGCGATTCTATCTATTTTTTTTCATATCCTTATACGCTCACCTCGACCCATTATTTTAACCTCCAGTCTGCAGTGTCAGTTTCTTCCCTTGCAGAGGCATAGAGGGGATTTTTCTACACCAAAAGCTGACCCCAATGCAGCCACAGGAATTCAACATCCAAAGGATCTTTTCTGATTTTATTGGCTGACCTAGTTAGTAGAGCTACGCCATCAAAAGCGCATTTTTCTTCTTTGAGGATTGGCACCAGCTTTACAGATATTTTAAACCCTGAGTTTGGTTTACTATCCTATTTCCAAGAATTGATATTAAAAATGCATCTCTGCAGTGCTCACTGGCCCCTGAAATACAGTGTCTGTATTCTGGCACAGAGCTCATCAAAAATATCTTCCTCGTATGTTTCTATGCCTCATAAAAATATTAACCTTATGAAAAAAGGGAAATCTTCCCTGGATAAAGAAACAGAGATATTTGGAACTTCATGTTTATCACAGAGAGACTCAATTGCATGCACAAATATAATGAGATGAGAAAGCATAACTGGGCAGATTGGAGTCATCTGCAACTATGTGTTTCAGTAGCCTCCAAATTCTAGATGACCGTCACTTACGTGGGTACTTTCAGTCCTCACCTATTTTTTTTGCTTGACTGTAAGCTACAACTCTTTCAAACATCTTAGTGATTACAGTGTTTTTCATTTAAAGACATAATTATTTCTAACCTTAAAATTTTGTTTTAAGATAATGCAGAGTGTAGACTCTCTGTAATTTTTGTTATGGTTAACATTAAATTAAATACCTGGAAAATATATTCTATTTGTAGTCTGTAACAGTCTGCCAAACTAACTAAGTGACCACCCCTGTGCCAGTACACTTTAAAGAAATTTTAAGGCTGGAGAATGCTTCTAGCTTAGCTGAAGTGAAAAACCAGCAAATTCAGATCTGAAAGTACAAGGTCTCACATAAGTAAATAATATGGCTCCCTCTGCTGACTACAGAAAGACAAGTCAGATTTTTAAAATGTAAATTAAAAAAAATGAAAGGATAGTTGCAGAACAAGAATACGAATGAAATACAGCAGCTGAGGAACAACATAATTATATTAGGACAGGAGAGGGCTATAGTTTTTAAATTTTTATTTAATCAGCACTTTCATTAGCTGAATTACTATTGACTCACTTTATACACATAAGGAAGACTTTTAAAGTTGACAGAATAGACAAGACAAAGACATTGCAAAGACGAGAAGAAGGAGCATTTCTGGTGTGGCACACTTGCATCCAGTCTGCAGCCCTTGGCAATTCAGTAAAATGGCTTTTGGCTCAGTGAAATGGACTATAATCCTACAGGCATCTCATCTCCTAGAGGTATTCATTTTTTCATTGTAGCAGTCACTACTTTTCCAAACTTACACTAGGGCATGAGCACTTGAACTTCTTCTGGTGAAAAATGTAGCATCTTTTTTGTCATTGTAGGTGAGTGTGTGTCTCTCACAGGAGGAAAAGAAAGATTAGGTAGTCTGAATTCAAGTGATAAATCCCTCGCTGGAAAGGAGAGGAATGACACAGAGGCAACTGGCGTGCAGTCATCCCCTAAACAATCATTCCAGGCAGTGCACAGACCTGTGCAAGGAATTCAAGCTAAGATTAAGCATAGTGTATGTGACACTAAAGATTTAGGTTCATATCCAAAGCAGTCTAGGGATGACTGGTTGGCTGAAGAATGAATAGGGGTATAAAGCAATGTTAAACAGCTACCAGGGCGTTTGTACTGCAAGACATGAACAAATGTGATTTTGAACTGAGAGGCTGAGTTAGCAAAACTAGACACATGGTAAATGGGAGCTGCAGAAAAGAACCCTCACGACATGACACTGAAGTTATCCAGATTGGTTATGGATATATTTTTCTTCTATACAATGAAAATTAAGATATATGTATGCATCTGTATTATACATATAATCTATAAAAGGTTTCATTTCAGGCTACTAGTTCTTAGCTGTCTTACAATTGATCTACAAGAATCTAATTGTCTTATTATTTGCTTTTCTCCTTTTACCTCAGATCACAGATTCTCTTCCGTTTTTATTTTTCAACAAATAATTATACTGCCTGACATCTTGATGAATAAGCTTTGCTAGAGGAACAAAGTTAATGAGATCTATCCCGCTAATTTCCTGTCATGGTCTTTGAAAATGCTTTATGTTCCACACATAAATATGTATTCTACTTGGGATGATCTCCTCCCCTTTTTGCCCTCAATAAGTGCTCCAGAAGGGAACCAGTTGAGTGTACCAGAGCCAATACCTCCTGCCCGTGGATGATTTTCTATGACATCATTTTCTATGATTTCTTTTCTTGTTTTTTCCCAAAACAAGTACCAGAGGAGGCTGTTACTAACAAAAAATCCCCACAAAAACACACACATAATCCCCAACAACACCCCCAAAAAGCAAAGAAAGAATTAAACTCCAGAACAGAATAAAATATGAGGTACTTCATACTAGTCTAGAAACTAATTTCTCCTCCTGAATTTCTTTTTGTTCATTAATTACACAATCAGTTTTTTTAGTTAAAGCCAGCAAATGGAGTATGTTGCGTTCCACTTGGAAAGAAAACAGATTTTTCCATCTCATAACTAAAAATATATGTAGTGTATTCCTTAAAGAATGGAAGTTACAATGTCATTTCTATCATGATGATTCCTTGCCACAGCTTTACTCTGAACAGAATTTTAGCAATTCACTTTTATGCACTTGTGTTTAACACCCAGGAAAGAGTCTTAGTTGCTTTAGCCTACAGAGAGAACAAGACAAAAGGATTTGGACATTTCCTGATTTATTTTTTTTAACTCCTCCTAGACTTAGGACAGAAAGCCTCAGGCAGACAGCAGAGATGCCTAAAAAAACAAAAGAAAACCAAACCAAGCAACATAACCATCGACACACACACCCAACCAAGCAAAAAAAAAAGAAACCAACCTGAAGAGCTTAAAGTCTGTACAATAAAACAACTATAGAAGAGACAGTCTTGTTTTCCTTTATTTGAATATAAAGGGTCATGGGCAACAGCTGATATTTTTACTTTCATATAGGAATTAGAAGAGTGAAAAAAAAAAACAAACCGAAACCAAAAAAACAGCCTGTTTCAGTGTTTGGACTTGAGAATATTTAACTACTAATGGTTTCCAGATCTTTCACTAGGAAAAGTTAAATACCATATCTCTGTTTATTGTCTTTTATTCTTTTATTTGTTCAAACAGAGACCTTTCTCGTTCACACACTTGTGCTGCGGCTTTCTCTGCTCTGTACATCTCTCTTTCCTTCTGAGAAAGGGAGAATGTCCCGTTCCGCTATAAAAGGGGGAGTCGGGGAGGATTCTTTTTTGGTAGATTTCTCGGGTGAAAATAAGGCGCAAATGCGGCAGTATTGTATCTGAGAACCGTCTATTGATACAAAAAGATAAGTGTTCCAACAGGGGGATAGAAAAAGAAGCGGAGAGGGAAAAAGAGAGATAGAGCGGGACAGCGTTACCACAAGACCCCCGACCCTCTGTCGGCGTCGGCTCGGCACACGGAGCATCCATGCTGCCAGCCGTGGTGTGTCTGCGTAGCTCCCGTGGCGGGCGGGGCACGATTTCCGAACAGCAGCGGTCTGCGTGTCCCTTCCATCGGCGAAGAACAGGCTGCCGTGGCGGTGGGTGAGCTCCTAGAGGGAACTGCGGGTTCTCGGGTCGGGGCACCACAGCTGCGGGCGCGCCTGAGAGCAGGTGGCGGCGGAGGCGCGGTGGCGGGGCTGCAGCGGTCGCGGCTGGGTTGCCCGAGCTGGCGGCGACAGGCGGGTGGCTGTGGGCAGTGCTACGGCAGGCTGCTCAGCGGGCAGCGCAGGAAGCGCAGCGGCGGCGGCCGGGACGCGCAGCGGCGGCACCCGCTCTGCCGGGGAGGCAGCGGAGCACGAGGTTGTCCCTGTGGTGAGCTGGCTCGTGGAAAAGGTGAAGCAGGGCAAAGCAGGTACGGGTAGGGAAGCAGGACCACAGCGGGGAAAAGCGAGACGGGGGGAGAAGAGCCAAGATGACCCTCCGAGTGAGCCCCTGATCCCTCCGAGAAACGTCAAGCAAAAATGGCTGGTGTTGTGTCGCAGCTATTTGCTTTAATGTGCTAAGGTTTCTCCCACAGCCCGACTTCATGGCAGGTTTTTGGCAGGCTTGCTTTGCGGGCACCCGGACATCTGCCCCACCAGCCTGTGGCAGTTTCTCGGCAGCAAAATCGTGGAAGTTTTCTCTGCCCTGATCGGCTATCAGGTGAAGCTTCTCCGGGGACAGGGCTGTCAACACCTGTGCAGTCCTGACAGGAATCCTTTGCCTCATGTATACCATACGTTGAGGCATAAATAAAAATCAGATTGGTCCATCTCAGGGAAGTTTATTTCATCCCTCTGAATACGTCTCATAACTGGGCTAGCTGGATCAAACAATGAGCCTTTGGCTGTGCCACAGAGGCAGGAAATAGCCAATCTGTTAGAGCAACTGTTTTGAATGAATGCATTAAGTCCACCTTGAATCCTGCAAAACCACCCCCAAACTAAGAACAGGAAATGGCAGCTAAGTTCAGTCCCATTTGTCATTCCAGTCACTGAATGAATGAACGGCTCTAAGAAGGTTTTTATAACACTTGCTTTTATAGAGGTCAATTTTTCATCCATGAGTTTGATCTCAGGTGTGAGTTTTGAGTTTCATTATGTTCTCGTTACAGTAGTTTGATCCATTTTCAGACCCAGTTTGGATAATGGCAACCTGTGGCAATGCAAGAGCTCACAAATCAGAAGTAACAAACTAAAGGCATTTTTTTCCCCAGCACGTGAAGTGGCAGTGTCAGAAACAACACCAGTACAGGCTGGCCTTCGACATCACACTCAAGGCTTGCAGAGTAAGTCCATCAGCTTGTTTAGTTGCTTTGCTCTTTTTTTTCTCTACTGTACTTTGTATTTTGGAATTTTTTTGTCTTGCAGTTTTTTTCCAACGGGCTGGTAAAAAGAATAATTTATGTAGGCACATTGAATGAAATCAGCTTGTGAAATGCTGGTGAATAGCAACAAAATGCTATGTCAAACTAAAGTAGCAATTTATCACAGTTCCTGCTCATTTGCAGGAACATTCGGGTTGTTTGGGATAGAAACCTTGGCAGACACTCAGACATTCATCTACCAGTAAAAGTCATATTTTTGGTGTGTTATTTGGAACTGACATTTTGAGGGACAGACATACATCACAAGGCTCAGGACCATGCACTGGTGATATGAAAAGCCGATTTTTTTTTGAGTGAACTCGGACTCTTCCTTTAGTTCAGCTTCTTCCCATTTTTATAACTATATGTCATGTCCAAGTAACTCTGGGCAGAAACACAGACTGGGTAAGTCTGATTTCATTGCCATGGATGATCATCTTAGAAGAAAATGACCAGCAGATTATTTGATCAATGGGCTTCAAACACCACTACTAAAACAAAACAGTATTCTTGTGCAATTTTCTTTTTTCCATACTGATTTTTTTTCTGCTAGGAAAATCTAGCACAGGATTGCTTAATGAAGCATGTTCTGTCAATGAGACCTGTTATTTAAGGAAATCAGCTCTCCTTCCCAGGCACATGCATTCCCTCATAAATTTATTGACAAAATCATAGAACCATAGAGCAATTTGTATTGGAAGGAACTGTAAAAGTCACCTAGTTTCAAGGCCCCTGCCATGAGCAGGGTCATGTCCCTCTAGAGCAGGTTGCTCAGAGCTCCATCTAGTCTCTCCTTGAACAGCACCTCGGGCAACCTGTTCCACCGCCTCAGAGAGATCCTAGAACCTGCCTTCTTTCAGTTTAAAGTCATTATTCCTTGTCCTAGCACTACAAGGCTCGCCAAAAATTTTCTTCTAGGTCCCGTTTAGGTATTACATACCACCCTGTTTGAGAAGGACAAATGCAGTATATTAGATTATGAGGATTTTGGGGGTGTAAAGAGTTTTTCAGCTAGTAAATATAATTTGTCTCTTCACACTTTATCATGTCATATCTCCCTAGAAATTAGGCAATCAAATAGATAGATTAATTTGCCATAGTATTGGTATGGCTGGGAGTGGCAATTGGGAGATCAGATGACTTAATTCTTGGACTTAACTCTGTAGGTCTTACCTCTGTGTGTCCCTGAAGCTACCGGTTATTATGAGAGGTTTTGGACTGCAATGTTAGCTTATTTCTCTGATTATTTTCTAAGATAAAGCCTCAGAAAGTTTAAACAGGTGGTGGAATAGTTGTCTTTATTTTGTTAACATAGTATACAGTGCATGTATATTTAGTTTACTAAACACTTGTTTTCTGGGACCACAATGGAACAGTTTGTGGAAACATCTGATTTTTACAGCTTGAGTCCAGGAGAGGCTGAAAGACAGAGACCATGAGTGAAGTGCACTCCAGCACAGCATGGTGAGACAAGGCTTAGATAATCATTTACAGCTGACTTTAGACCTATCTGCAGACTCAGGAGGTCTTCCAAACCTGGGCCAGAATTCTGTTCCTATCACTGCATCCACTGAATCTCTTTTTACTAATGAACATTGATGCCAGTGTGTAGAAAACAAATTGACAATTTGTCTGAAAGGAAAGCACCGCTGAGACAGAGACTACTAGCAATAATGGATGCAGCTTTGTTTAGTTTGTTCCCAGTCATTTTGATGTTTTGCTGCTCCATCCACATAAAGTTAGGTGTGTTCAGCAAGAGCCCTCCTTCATTTGGTGAAAGTTATGTCACTTTTCAGAAGCCAGTCTCTTGCTATGAGACCTTTCTAGTGCGTGAGCTGGTGGCTGTTGCCCATTGCAAGTCAGAAAGTAACATGAAACATGCTTAACACTGAACAAAAAAAAAAAAAGTGTCCTGATTTGCTGAGCTGACTAGCCTGACAAGATTTTATGGTGGTCTAGGAGTACTCTGTGACACAGTTGATAGGTTATAAATGCCAAATTTCATGACTAGTCTGGTTTTGGTTTTATGCTTTTGTGGGGTTTTTTTTAACTTCTTGATGGATAGAATGTGATTACACCAAGAGAGTCCTACTGTTCATGCACCTCCTCTCCTAACTACTGCTATCCTTTGTGCCATATTTATGGTTAGTAATTACCTGTAGTGTGGCTTTTAAGGGTGTGAGTAACATGTGGCTTTTACTCTGCCAGAATGGCTCCACTTCCCAAAATGCATGCATCAGATGGGTGACACATTCAGATGACCTGCAAATTTACTTTAACTGCTTTAATTGCCATAACATATTAAACACAATTTAAGGTTTCAAACCATGAGTGCAATCTGTTCCATGTCAGATGTAATTTTTTTTTAATCAGGAAGATCTGCTTGTTTTTCACCCCATCACCTGCTGGGTTTGCCTCACTTTTACTTTATGCTCTCTCCAAGGACTGTGAAGACCAATTTGGAATAGAAAAGGGAGGCTCGATCCTGCTTTGCCATTATATTGAGCAGCAGGAGAAAAAAAATTATTCTATTTATGGCGGCAATGTATAGCTGAGACAACTTGTGAGCTGCAGCCAGGTGTGTGGGATGCAATAGCCAGAGTCTCTTCTGCCCCACTCCTTCACTTCTTGGCTGATGCAGGGAGGTGTCTTCCTCTTGCTGCTCAGCTTTCACTGCTGTATGGAATCAGGATAGGAAGGCATGCAACAACATTCTGTAGGAGGGTTTCCTACAGTGATTTCCCCTGACACAACAGGTCTCTTCTGGCCTCGACAAGAGGATTGTCAACAGTACACTGAAGAGCCTCATCACTGCTGGTCAGCCTAGATAGGCTGCTGTGGTCACAGGCCCACCACACCACGGGACTGGAGGCACTGCTGGCAGTCTCTACTCCAATACCACACTCAGAGCAAGGTCACTTTGGACAGGTTTTTCATGTGTTTAACACAAGTTTCCTGTACTTTGTGTCCAATTGCTTCTGTCATTGGATACCACAGAGAAAAGGCTGATTGTTTTCTTCACTCACCTCATTTAATGTTTATACATAGGGATAACATTCCCCATTGGGCTTCTACAGGATAAACAGTCCCATCTCTTTCAGCTTCCCCTTGTGTGAGAGATGCCCTGGTCCATTCATCGTGCTTGTGGCCCTTTTCTGTGTTCCTCCAGTCTGTATTGTCTTGTATTGATGCATGCAGGAGTGGACTTAGCACTCCAGGCATGTCTCACCAGGGCTGATCACAGAGAAAAGATCAGCTCTTGAACTGCTAGTAACACTCCTCTTAATGCAGTCCAGGAGGCTATTTGACATATTTGTCATGAGGGCAGATTACTGCGTTGTGGTGAGCTTGGTGTCTGGGGGTCTGGGTCCTTCCTTGCCAAACGGTTTTTCAGCTGGGTGACGCCTACTTATGCAGGCAGAGCCTGGTCCTCTCTATTGCAGGACTTTCCATTTCCCTTTATTCAACTTCATGAGCTTTCTCTTGGCATTTTTCTACAAACTTTTGAGGGTCCTCTGAATGGTGGCACACCCCTTTGGTGTACAGAGGTACACACGCTACCCTGCAAAACTTCCTGCTACTCTTGCCTTTGGGCTTCTTTCATCTTGCCAAGTTCCTCAGCTTCCCTCAGCAGCTGTTTTCCAGTTACTCCTTTAGTCTCAGCATCTCTACTCTTCAGATCCTCCCCATGCCAGAGAGAGACATTGAAAGTCCAGCATCAGCTCTCCTACTGGGTGTTGTCTCTACTGTGCCATTCTTAAACCCAATGCTCCTGCTCCCCTCGAGCTCCGTACCTGACTCATATTAGGTACAGTAATTTCAACATGTAATTATGCACATACAAGTGCCCATCTGTGCTTTAGGAATGAGGACAGAGAGAACAATGCAGTGAGTGCCCAAGTCTGTATGCTGGAGATAGTTTCTATTCCCCTATTAGACCTCTTTTTCCCTCTGTGGCAGCCAAATTCTAACTGAGGCTCTTGAGTTTTGTTTTCAGGAGACAAAACTTTGCCTTTAACTGGCTACTTGGTGCTACTTACCCGTCACTCCTGGAGGCTCCTTGGAGTGTCTCACCAGGACTTAGGTAAAGGACATGATGAAGCCCCTGAGTTTCCCAAGCTCAAATATTTGATAGGCAAAAATGAGCAGGCCAGCTTAGCTAAGGAACGGCTACTCACATGCTTTGTCAGATCCCACAGTGTTGGTGAGAGGCTGGCCAGTTGCATCAGCATGACATTTGGTCAATTTTTCTTGGTATCACATTGGTGATGGGAGGACTGTGACGCTGGTCCTTCACTCACCTCTGAGTCCAGGGAGCCTGTCAGAGAATTCTGCTCTGTGGTATGAAAACCACATGCATTTTTCTTGCTGAAGAGTTAGATGGCAAATAACTTCACAATACTTCTGCATTGTTATGTTTATTTTATTTATATTTGTATTCCATTGCTTCATCCATTATGATTGGTTTGAAAAGTAAACTTTCCTTTTCTTTTAATGATTACAACAGTTAATGTTGGTCTCTCTTCCCATACAGTTGAACAATTTTTTAATAACAAACAACTAAAAAAGTCTGAGACAAACGTGACAGCATTAAAAAAAATTAACACACCAAACAGAGCTGATGCATGGAGGAAGAAAAGGAATCAACCACTTATTTCTTAGAGAGATGCATTCCCCTAAAAAATTACCAATATTAAAAAAAAAGTATTTTATGGGAAAGAGCAGGGAGTGTACACATGCATATGCTGATGCTTCCACATCCATATCCCCAAACACACACACACACAGATATATATCTGTATATATACACGCACATGCACATACACAGACACACGTGTATTGGACTGGACAAGTAACTTACTTTTTTCCCTGGAAGAAAATTATTATAACTAATAATTATATTAACTATATCTGTCTTTAAAACAGGAAAACTTATTAAAACACCGAACAGAAACTACTTTAAGAGCTCTAACATATTTGGCTAAACCTTGGAAATCACTGCCTCTTTAGCACAGAACACATAAAAAATCAACTTTGATAACTTTTTATTTAAATGTACACCATCATTAGGTTCTTAGTGCTGATTCGGCTTGCTTTGCCTTTGGAATAATCTTCATAACTATTAAAAATTTCTTCCAATATATAGGAAAAAATGTCTAAATACTGACCACTATACTGGATGCTCCAGTGTTATCCCCTTTCTAAAGCCCATAGAGCAAGCTTTACTATAGCAATCATATTTCTATTTTACATGCAGTGACTGCTGTTTTGCTGCTCTTGCAGGAACCTCCTGTTCTCACTTTTGATCTTCTGAAGAGATGGTAAACAGCCAGCCCTTGATAGTCTCTCTTCAGAGGGCATAGCTGAGACGTAGCCCTTCTAGAGGCACAGAGGCAGGTGAGAAAGCTACTTTTTGTAACAGCGATGTCATGGGGAAGCAAAAGGAACACTGAAAGGCTGAAGGCTGGCTCCGAGACCTCCCATCCAGAAAATGAGAAACCTCAAGAACATGCAGAGAAGGTAAAAAGCAACAGGAAGGATTAGCTTTTTGTGAGACATCTCCAAAATGTGTAATTTATTTAACCCAAAGGTGCTTAAAGTCCTTTTATTCTGTTGTTAATAGAGACTTGACAAGAGCGGCTTCCCAGCTACAAAGAGTATCATTCTCTGTATTCTCTCCACAGACAAGGAATTTGTGGTCACCGAGGACAGTGTTCACCCATTAAGCTTCTGCACGTCTTGAGCTGTTGTCTGTAGGTCCCTGTAGAGTTACACCTTATCTGTTTTCCTTTCTTTCCCTGCCTTCTTCTTAATGAATCCATTCATCAGGAGAGTCAAATAACCTGCCCGACATAAGTTTTGCTGCTTTAGAGCCTGAGTTCTTGGAGAAAACTAGTAAGTTTCATAAGTCTCCAGCTTCTCTCAAATCTGATAGAAATCATCAATTTCACTGTAGTGGATTAGTAAAAAAACCCCACCCTTCAAAAGACCCTGGGACTCCACTGTTCATAAAACCTAAAGAAGGTTATGTTCAGATTTGTTTCATATTACAGTTGTCACTAATCTATGTTAACACAAACCAGAAGTTCATTACAAAATCTCTTATTACAATCAATGAAAGCTCTCAAGTCTTTAACAACTGAAGTCAAGTTTGGTGTCATAGGAACATTTCACAACCTTTCATTACTTCAGAGTACTGCTGAGTTACAATCAGTTGAAATGGTTCATCTAAAAAGGCACTATGAAGTACCTTGAAGCTTAACACAACAGCATCTTTAAAGATAAGTATCAACGAAAAAAAAATGTAAGAAAAACAAAACCTGATTGAAGAACTAGAAAAATGATTTAAAAACCACAACAAAACAAAAAATCCAAACAAAAACTTCTTTTTTCCCTCTCCTCCCCCCACCTTTCCCAATCCCAGAACAATATGGAATGCTGGCATTATTAGAAGCACATGTAATAATAAGATCAGGTAGAAAAAGCATTAACAAGCAAAACATGATTCTGTCAGTTTGTGACCCTGAGCAAATTACTGATGAAGCTGGAATACTTGATCAGAAGATTCAAGAGGAAGTTGCTTTTCTCTCTCTATGGGAAGGGGTAAAATGATACTTTTACATAGTGATGCCACATTCCAAACATTCACATTTGCTTATCAGCTACCACAGAGTGGAACAGGAGAGATGGCCTCTGGCATGTGATGGCCAAGTGAAGGCTGACTAGCTGTGCTGCAGAAGAAAGAGCACCGTTGGGACATACTCAGCAGAAGGCCACACCTTGTCAGGTGGAGGAAGGAAACTCCATGTTCTTCCTAGCAGAATCAGCAACCAAAACAAGTACACTTTTCCCTTCTTTGCAGCTGGTTCATCTCCTGGGTAATAACAGACTTTTACCATTACAGGTATTTTGGCCAGGTCAAACACAAATCCTCTAGGGTTCAACTCTGCATTTCAATCTTTTGCTTCATATACAGTGTGCCCTACCAGAAAATGAAACATAGGGGTTTGTGGGGGGAAAAAAAAACCAAAAAAACAACCAGTTAAAAAAAAAGGAAAACACTTGCTACTGATAAGTTTTGCATTCACAAAATATATGCATTCACAAACAGGTAACTGAATTTTCTCTCAGGTAATTATTTCTCAGCCTAAACTTCAGACTGAGCTGCAGTGAATAGTCTCAAAACAGCATATGGTAAGTAGTGTAATAAAATGAAGACTAAATTATGCATAAAACCCCATGTTTTTCAATTTGTGTAGAGATCTTCATGCACTAAATTCCACACCTTTGCATCTTTATGTTAATCTTT
>VYZP01058513.1:7211-49516 GCA_013400635.1 Hypocryptadius cinnamomeus
CCCGCCGCGGCGCACAGGCCCCGCCCCCTACCTGAGCGAAGCCCCGCCCCCGGAGCGCGCGCGGACCCCCGCGGAAGCGGCCGGCTCGTCCCGGCGCGCGGATCACGTGACGGCGGGGTGGCCCGGCGGCGGCGCGAGGGGCATTGTGGGAGTCCCGCCCCTAGTCACCATCTGCCCTGAGGGCGGACTACAGCTCCCAGAACGCCTCGCGGCGCTGCCCGGGGCGGGGCGGGGCGGATTCTGTGCAGACAGCCGATGGCTGGCGGGGCCAGGGGTTTCTCCCGAAATATGTGATACAAGTCCACACGTGCTNACAAATAACATCCCAATTTTGTAAATCTCACCATCAAAACCACTCTCCCACTACTCTAATATACCAAATGAAACTTGTCCATGCCCAAACATCAAATTGCTAAAAATACTCTACAACCCTTGCTGCAAGAAAATCATCAAAATTCCTGGATCCCATACACTTCTCTCTAGATAAAGCACTTATTCAGAGCACCATGTGCCCACAGAAACTACATGGATGAAAATTAATAACCATGTTAAATGCCTGTGAACACACAACCAATATGGAAATTAAACACACAGCTACCAGTGAGAAGCGGCATATTCCATCTCTGACCCAGAGACAGACAGGCTGCATCCTAACACAATTTAGGTAGGAGGCTATCCTGCAGCCTTACGATGAATTGTTCAGAACCTGATCCAGTGAAAAAATCTGAGCCTAAAAATTTTAATTTAGAATATGGGATATTAAAAAAAATCACAGACTTAAAAAAGAGGCTTTATTTAATTAGTGAAGATAGTGGGGTTCAAAACATAGTAAGCCCTACCCTTCCCATGCTCTGCAAATTCTCTCTTTCTTATGGGAAATAATAATTTTTTGTCCAGCCCAAGAGCTTCTGTAGTCTATAAAACATCATATAGACTATATGCTATAGAAACAACCAGCAGTCCAACAATCACCATACCCAGTTCAACTCCGAGCATCTCAATTTAGGTTCTGCTTCAATTTCAGACTTAATGGTTTGTACAACAGACAGGTCATCCATTTTTTCTACCCGATTCTGATGTTTAATAAAATATACTACTGGTCTTGGAAAACTTACTTCATTGGATTATTGCAGATGAAGTGAAAACTAATTAAATACTCTTACTCCATTATCACAACAGCAGTTCATCCTCACATTATTATGTCAATTAGCTCTCCTGCTTGGAGAGTTCAAACAATTGTATCAGCACTGCTTGGTAAGTTTAACAATTGTGCAAGAATGGCCAGAACTTAAAGCAGAAAGGACATTTTCTTTTCTACCCAATCTTGTGGACTGCAAGAAATTAATTTCTAGTAAATCCCAGGAGAATGTTGAGACTTGAGCAGACTGGTCAGTCAACTGCAGAAGCCACCAATTTATGGCACATTCGTATTTACTAGTATTTCCCTCTAAGTAGTAACACAGTTTTCCTGAAAAATAATGTATAGACTTTACATTACAGAAATTCATTATTCATCAGGTCAATACTGCATCCTTCAAACAGACTCTCTGTGCTGATGCTGACAGTTCTGTATTTAATCTTCAGCTAAAACTCAGAGGTCAGTAAATTCTGCTGCCTCTCTCCAGCTAACATTTCACTTTAAAATTCCTCTTCATTTATTTATCTACTGTGTCTGCCACAGCCAAGAAACACATTTTCTAACATGCAGGTAAATTAATGTTCTCAAACTGAAACAAACTTATCACCAAAAAACCACAAACTATTCTGATGTGGTACTTTCTGAAGAACTGAATGTCTCTCTTTACTCAAGATGCTGCCCCAGCTGAGAGGTCCCCAATCACAAAACACTTGGAAATTCCAGTTCTAGCTCGTCCTGTTCAATTTATGTCCTTCATTTCCTGCCGTACTTGTCAGTTCCAACCTCACAGTCATGTAATATTTATGTGTACATCTGGGGCTCTACTATCTCCTGTATGATGCTCAAATCTGATCACCCAACTCGTGTCTTTCACCAGTCACATCAGGCTATATTCAGCTATATTGTTGTTGGTATGAGTTTACAGCACTGTGTAACATTTCATTAAGCTTACAAGAAAAGTGTAAAACACCTTCCTTTGCTGTAAAATAACCATCATATTGCGTTAAACACAAATCATGCTGCTAAAAAAGACACATTATCAAAACTTTTCACAAGTCAGAAACTCTTCTGTCACAACCAGTCTAGACAACCTTCAGACTGTCTTAGCATTGCCAAGTTTCTGGCTCTCACTCCCTCTAAGTCTGCAAATGCCCCGAGCTTACCGTTTTAACTTTGGTTTTTGTACGGCAGGCTGTGGGGCAGGGTTGGAAAAGGCTGTACTTTTACTGACTGGCACCGAGCTTTTCTTGGAGTTAGCAACCTGAGCAGAGTGACTGGAAGATGATTTGGGGCTCCTCCTCTTGATCTTCCTTTCTTCCATTTCTTCCAATTTACTGCATCTAGGCTAATGTCTTCATAGAGAAGAAAAGAAAGTGAGGAAAAAATCCATTAAAACTGGCATTCACAATAAAAGCAAGTGGAAAGACAGCTCATGGAAATGAAACTTATAGTTCCTTCAGAGATGAGCAGCCACTCATTTCTGAGAACAAGAGAATCCAGTTTTCAGGAGAACCTGCCTGCCCTGCTTGATGAGCAGAAAGGGCAGGATTTAAAATCTCCACCAGCCAACAGGTACCTCCAAAATGATCTCAAGCGTTGTGTCGCCTCGGAAACACCACGGCTGCTCGGGCCCACAGCAGGCAAAACACCGACAAGTGCTGTGGCACGGGGATGCTGCGACCCATCGGTGCCACAGCACCCCCTCTGCTGCGGGCAAAGCCAGCCGGTGCCGGGTCGCTGTTGCTGTGACGCAGCTGCTGTTACCGCTGCTCCACTCTCGTTATCACCGTCACACGCCTGCTGTTCCTGCCGTGACACGCTTATTTACTGCTATTACTGCACACTACCCACGGCCCTGCCCAGCTCCGCACGCACAGCCCGCGCCGTGCGCGGTTACCGGGCGCTCCCTCGCCACCTCCTCGCCGGGGAAACGCCTCTGACACCCGTTACAGCCCGGAGGCGGCCGAGGGCACCAAGGGCACGGCGACGTCACCCCCGGGCGCCATCGCGGACCCNATGGCTGTCGGGGCCAGGGGTTTCTCCCGAAATATGTGATCCAAGTCCACACGTGCTAAAATACCGCACTGCCGACCTGGTCTCCTTTTCCCAGCTGACGCCGTGCGGTAGCGCTCTGCCTTCTGCCCTGCTCGCTCCATCTCCTGCCTGTAATTACACTGCAGCTACAACCCGCTCTATACTGAAGAGGCCTCAGCTGCTTTTGCTTTTTAGGGCTTCACTGAGCAGCGGGCACCTCAAATTAATGATTTACACGGTATGGAAAATCACTGAGTCATTAGAGTTGGAAGGCACTTCTGTAGATCATCCAGTCCGACCCCCTGCCGAGGCAGGGTCACCTAGAGCAGGTGACACAGGAACGCGTCCAGGTGGGCTTTGAGTGTGTCCAGAGAGAGAGACTCTGCGACCTCCCTGGGCAGCCTGTTCAGTGCTCTGCCGTCCTCGGTGCAAGGAAGCTCTGCCTCGAGTGGAGGTGAAACTTCTTGTTTGACTTTGTGGAGCCCCAGTCAGGCGCCTGACTCATTTGTAGCCTTTGTTATCTGTGTTTATTAGCGAAAGTTTACAGCCAGTTGAACTGTGCTTATACAGGCGGCAGCTGAGCCCGCCGGGAAATGATCCTCAGGTGTTGCAAGGCGTCGCTCTCTCCAGACAGGGTCAGCAATAGGAATTCTCCCCAAGAGGACAGGCTGGAAACTCAGTATATTCACATGGAGCTATATGGGCTAGGAATGCTGCCGGTGGAACAGCAAATTCCAGACGACAAGAGGACATAGTATTAACCTGAGCCAAGGCAAGTTTAGGTTTGACACCAGGAGGAATTTCTTCACAGAAAGGGTGACTAGACACTGGAATGGGCTGCCCTGGAAGGCGGTGGAATCACCGTCCCGGGCGGTTGTTAAGGCGACACTGGACGGGACACTGAGTGCCGTGGTGTGGTTGCCAAGGCGGTGTTCGGTCACAGGTTGAACTCGATGATCTCGGAGGCGTTTCCCAACCTAATCGTTTCGGTGCTCCCGTAGCCCTGCAGGGTGGAGGCTGGGAGGGGAGCGGAGCGGTCGGCAGAGGGGCCGTCACCCCCCGGCGGCAGCGCGGGCCGTGCCCGGGGCACTCGGGGCCGTGTCGGTGTCACCCGCAGGGACCCGGGCGGCACGGCATCGGCAGTGTCGGTGTCACCCGCAGGGACCCGGGCGGCACGGCATCGGCAGTGTCGGTGTCACCCGCAGGGACACGGGCAGCGCCGGTCCCCGCCCGCAGGGGGCAGCGCCTCCCCGCGCTCCCGCCGCCGCTCCCGCGGCGGGAACGGTGTCATGGACAACGAGGAGCCATCCTCGATCCCGCGACAGATGTGCCCGGAAGGGCTATCGTGCCAGCTAAACGAGGAACCCTGCTGCCACGCTGAGTTGGGTGCAGCTCCCACTGTCATTTCCGACCTGGATTTCAGTCCTGAGTCGTTGGCTTGCAGGAACTTAATTTTCAAGGCAGGCGGTATAATTAGCAGGGTGTGCCTGCCTAGCCTGAGTAATTAACGAGTTCAGCCCCACCAAGTCTATTTCCTGGTGCTGTCGCTATTGCGTTTCTGGTCATCACTTCTCACCTCAGTGCTCCCTGCCGGTCGTGGCTTTGTGGACTTGAATGGTCGGCACACCTTTCCTACCTATGGCTGGTAGCCTGAGCTGTTTTCCCCCCATGTGACAGTAGTTTGCGGCCTAGAGAAATGAATTTATCAACTATCTCTACAACTCGTCAGCTTGAATTTCTTAAACCTGCAACGAGATCTTATTTTTGACTTGAGAAGCGTGTTGTTCATTACGGTATGTTTTGTGATGAAAACTCTCAGACATTATTCACGCACCAGCTGTGAGGGGTGCTATAATCCACATCAACCACAGTGAAAAAACATTGACCAGAAGCTTTACTGGTGTTTGCAAGTGTGTGTCTCAGTATGAAGATACCTCATGACTTAACAGGTGTGCAGCACCTAGAATGCATCCCTATCTCTGTCTAGACTATCCATGATACCAGGAGAATGATTCTCCAGTTGTACCCTGATACTGAACCTTTTTATGGACCCTGAATTAGACCTGAGGGGCTATTAAATAGCAGTGTCCCATTGAGACTTGGGTGGGATGTTACAGCTGTGAGACCCAGTGGCCACTTTGAGACCTTAAAAGGGGTGATTGTCTGTCAAAAGGAGATTGCATTTGAAGTGATTCTTGCAGCAGGACGCAGTTTGGGTCAGAGGAGCTGGATCAGTTCTGATACATAGTGACCAGTGTTGTTGCAAGAGGTGTGTGATAGACTAGTGATACACTGACAGCTCACTTGCGGGAATTAACAACCTGAGGGTGTTTGCATGTAAGCAACTGGGAAGAAAGAACTTTATCTCTGTAGCGCTGGAGATGCATTACACAAAAAGGCAGTGGTACAAGACTTAAGGGACAGGTAGAGAAGCTGAAACAGTTGATTCTGTAATACAAAGGGCTTCTGATATCTGGTTTGGCATGCATTGCAGGGAAACAAGAGCTAGCAAAAGTCACACGGGCTGTGAGCCAGACACAAATTCTCAGTCACAGGGCTGCCCAAGCAGAATCCTCATTTGCACACATACATATATGTGTATGTATAAATACATGGGGGCTACAAAAATTGAGACTTACAGGCAGATTTCTGCAACCTGGGAAATTTGTATGAGATAAATACTGCTTCTCCATGGTAATGGAGAAATGTTGGGAATGTTTGTGTTCATGCAGCTCATTTCTCACATGCTATGTGAGCAAGTAAATGTACCTGCCTTGCAGTTGGTATATAGAGGTGTGGTTTGTTTTCCCCCGTGTGATTAAAGGTGTTCTGTTTGGATGGAAAGTGGCTGGCTGTCTTTTGTTTCTACCAAAGCAGTTGAAACAGAATGACTGACGGTCTGTTTTTAATTAAAGGGGAAATGTTTCCATCACTAAGCATTTTTAAAATAAAATTACTTTCATATTCAGGATGCAGTTGTATTCCACGGTTAACCCTGCTTCAGTTTAGTGTCTCAGTAGGAGGGAACAAATACTACAGAAAAGACAATAAATTTTAGCATACAGGAAATATTTTGCTCCAAGTGAATTACTTATCCCTGCACACTACACCACATTAGAATTATTATTATTAAGGTGCCTCCCTCTGTTATTTTTATATCTGATTTAACAGAGCCTACAAGGGCAGATAATTGGAAAGCATCAGACTTTATGTTTTCATAGAGAAAGTAATTCTGTAGTGAATAATTAATTTCTTTTAAAAGATAATAGTAACTTAAGAGCAAAGAATTAAAGGTAGTATGGTCTTGATTTGTTATTAGAAATCCTAGTGCAGATAACACTGTTGCCTAGAATCGAATAAAGTTTGAGGGAGAAAAAAGGCATGTTTTGGACTATCTCTATCTGAGATTTTGCATAATTTTGTATTGTGATAATGATTCATGGTCCAGGAGAGGCTTTTTTCTTCCTTTAAAAGTCTTTTTTTTTCTGATAACTCCACCATGCATTACAGTGGTAGCATTTGTATATACTTGTTACTGAAATGCTCCAAGGGTAACAGTGTTTTAATGGCAACAATGTTATTGTTAAAGCAGCAAATTAAAAACTTAATTGAATCTTTTTTTATTTACATGTATATCTCCTTACAAAGTAGAGGCCCACCTTTGAAGATGCTTTGAAGATGAACTTCAAAGAAGTTAAGTCTGTACTTTGTATTGAGATATGCATGCAAATAAAATCAGATTCTTCTTTCTGAAAACCCTATTCAGTTAACATGAGATGGCAAGTCGGTTCTAAAGGCTTCCAAGACAGTGATGAAAGCACTGGGTTCTTTAGCTTCTATAATTAATTTCAGATGTATTTCACAGGTTGGCACCTTGTACTTATGGAATCCTGACATTGCTGTAGCATCACCTTCCAGAAAAGAGCATGGTCTGGGATGTATCTGTTCATGGAAAGGAAAGTACTTATTGCTGGTTTGTGAGGAGCAGCATAACAAAGCGTGTATGCATCTATCAGCCAGATAAATGTGCAGAACAAAGCAGAAAAGTTGAAATTATACATAGAACTAATTACCACTGGAGTAATAAGGATGTAGAATTGTGTGGGTTAGACACATGTACTCTTTACAGATTGGTGATGGATATGTCCTCAAGAAATGTGACTGAAAATGTGTCAACATGTACACTTACATTGTATCTCTCTCCCCACACTATCATTATGCTAAGTGAAGGAATATGATCATATATAAGAGCATATAAATCATTAGATTTATGTGTTACTATTGATCAGTTTCCACATCTCTAGCATAAATAGTCCATTGAAATCAGTGCTGTTACACAAGAACGAGCAGTTTAAAACCTCCACCAGTATTGTGTGCTTATGAAGTGTTCTGATTGCAAAAAATCAATACTTGATTAGCTACCAAGACATTAAATACATGGTCTGCTTAAGAACTGAACAAATCTTTTACCTGAATGTGGATGAAGAATAAACGACCTCCTTGAGCCAGCAGTGTGGTGATTCAGGCAGCCGGGACATAGTGACAAGGGAGGAAGGAGGGAGAACAGAAGGGAGTTGCTGAATCCCTTGGAAAGCAGCAGTCATTCCAAGAACTAGGCCTCTAAGGCCTAAATGTCCCTGGACAGCCCCACCTGTCCCCCACCCCACTGCCCAGAAGTCCAGGAGCCCCACTTCAGCTCAGCCCGGGGACTTCAATTCCTGCCTAAGCTAAGTATCTCCAGCTCTCTCTTCAGCTCCTGCATGGACACCTGGAAAATTATTTTTAAAGAATGCTGTGAATAGATCCACTGGTTAGTCTGGATTTCACATTCACGGTATCATGGAAGTAATAGTGTTTGGGAAGCACTTCTGGAGGTCATAGCAACATGAGCTAACTCAGTTTGTAAGAGACATCGTGAGGCCCGAGTCAAGCAGGTCAACTGTGTGCATAGACCAGGTTCCCAGATTTTATCCAGCCTCTCTTGAAAAACTTCCAGGATGAAATCTGCACCAATGTCCTCTAGCAGAGCCTCCTCCTCAGGGCAGGGCTACTGCCACATCAGGCCAGCTGTGCCTTTGCCTGGCCAGGCCTTGAAACATTCAAGAATGGAGACTCTAGAACCCCTGCAGACAATTTGTTCCAGTAGTACATTACTATCCTGGTGAAGAAGCTTTTCCTTATACAATTTTTAGTTGTTTAAAAACACGTTAATATTTCGTATGTGTTCAGTAGGTATAGAAGATATTGTACAGTTGCATTTACCTTCCTCTAAATATTTCAATATTTGTAATATGCATTAAGATCCCCAATGAAAAAGCACTTTTGAACTGTACTTTAGTTGTTTTAGCAATCCCAATACTCCAGGTGGAAAAGGAAGAAGTCTGTCATTGGCTCTGCCAGCACAACCAGTATTTCAGGTACAGTCCCAAACCTAATAAAATTTTTCGGACTCTGTCAGGAATGTAAAACTAAGATTATTCATAAATGCAGTGGTGGTTCTTTAGTGCTTAATGTGTTCTCCTTTAGAATTATCTCAAAATGGTTTCCATGGTTTTAGATGCTGGCATGTTGTAAAAAAAGTAGGGTTTTCTGAAGGATAAGGATGATAGCTGATTTCTGTCTCACACCACTGTCTTGCTCGAACAATGCTTGTTTACAGATTAAAATACATTATAATAAAATAATTCCATATACATAATAATAATAATTCAATTTCACTAATTTTATAATAAGAAAACCTTTCTCACAGGGCTCAACCCATTGATAGACATGAGAAAAGACTGGGATAACATGGCACCACTCCTGCATGCATGTTCAGTAATTGGCAACAATGAACTTCATATGAGGTTTTAAAATAAATTAAAATAAACCTTCAGCAAATTCTTCCCCCTTGGGCAGCCTGCTGAATTATTTTTGCAGGTACTCACTGGGCTACTCACTGTAAATAGAACAATGTTTACAATCACTCTAAGATTATCATCATGCTGTTTACAGAATTCTATGAAAATGAGTTAAAATGAACCCTTGTAAACCAAATGGGGAGTAAATTCTAGAAACAAGAACAGATCAGAAAACATGTGACAAAAGGTTCTTCTCTACAGCTGGGGATGTATTAGTGCAAAGTATGGTTTCTGATGTATATTATAGAAGTAATACATAGAAAGGATTGTTGGATTTTATTTAAGGTAAAATTGGTAACACCTGTTCTTGGCAGACACCTGCTCTTTTCCACTTTTAAATATTGAATAATGTTTATGATTAATTTAGTACAAGATAGAACATGCAGCTCATAGCACGAAGAACCAATGTGCATCCTTTTTTTTCTGTAGCCTGTTTTTTAAGCTGTTCAGTAATTTATCACAAGAGGATCATAATGGAGTAAGACCTTGCAGGAAGAAAAACCCAATAGTCTTAAGGCCACAACAGAAATAAAATACTTGTTTGGTTTTTTTAATAGTTTGGCTAAGTGCCTATAAAGATGGGTTTATTTTCTTTGCTGGTGTTTATACTTCATGTCAGTAAGAAGAAACTACTATTCATATTGTCTCCATGAGATGCCACTGAACAGTATTACTAGTACAGAGCAACCCAGGCATGCCAGGGAAGGTTGAGTGAATAAAATTTAACTTTTCAAAGCAATTTCAGCCTCACCTCCACTGTGTACAAACACAGGCTTGCAGACATAATCACCTGTACACACCTCTGAATGTCACGGGCAAGAATCCGAATGGTGTGAGACTCTGTACAAACTCAGGGAGCAAATAAACACAATTCCTATCACACAAACCCTAAACCAGGTGCATACAACACAAAAGAGGGAAAAGGAAATGTAGATTCCTGTAGATAACCTGTATCTGCATGATCCACCATGTCAAAGGTTCTGCTGGCATCAAGGGCAGCAATGAATTCATAGCTTACAGGAAGGAATTTGTAGGTGATTTTTTTGGGTGGATCATTTGGCTTAAAATAAAAGTGGTCAAATTTATAATTTTCTTTTTAAGCCACACAATACAAAACTATCTCAAATATGTGCTTTTTTTTTTTTTTTCTTTTTTTTTTTCCTAATGGTAAACTCTGTATCCAAAATGATAAGCCTCATTTGGAAACTTCAACTCAGGAAAATCCAGTAATTTTTCCAAGTGAGATCCATGAAGACTATGCCTTCAAGAACTGTAAAGGCAAGCAGCTAGGTTTCCTTTACTGAATGTGCTAAGAGTATGAAATACAGCTCTCATAGTTACAGTTATAGAAATAAACTTATATTCTAGAAATATAACTCAGATTATTATCTTAATATCGAAGTAGAATTGTGAGTTGTTTGCAGTCTGCAATTTTTCCTGGTCAGATTTGTATTTGGCCTCATTTCTCTGTGGTGTTTAGAAAATTGAATTCCCTTCCCCCTCTATAGCTTGGTGGCTTAGTACAAATACAACTGCTTCAATGTCTTAAGAGCATCAAGTAACTTTTTTTTTCCGGGCTAGAAGATATGTTACTGAGAAGTTCCACTGACTAAATGTCTGTTCTCTGAAAACAGACATTGGAAAGCATGTTTGTAATTTCAGACTCTGTTTTGTTAGGCATATACAAATGCAGAACTAAAAGCAAACACAAGTCCATTCCCTAAAGAGAATAAGTGTACACAGAAATATCTTTACAGAAAACTGTTCCCAAGCAATGCAGACACTAAACAGTATTCTAAAGTTTTCTTTTTAATATGATTTTACTCCAGTAAGTCTAATTAGCAAAGGAAAAATTAAGCATCTGAAGCATTTTCCTTTGCATTGGAAATGCTAAAGAGGATAGCAACTAGAGTTCTCAGCTCCAAACAGGACAACTGTGACAGTGGGCACCATATTGATGTAGGATAAAGAGGGCCTTTGGAGAAATATGTTTAAGGCTTAAATATGAGCTTTTAAAATAAATCAGTGATGGAATACAGTGAGCATGTGAGCAGCATGGCTTCACTGAAGGCAATTGTTTATAGACTAATAGTTAATTATAGTATGGTACAGTAGATATTTGTCAGAAGAATTCTATTTTAAGGTTTCCTTAAATTATTGGTAATAGAATAAAGGGTTTAAATGATACTTTCTTTTTAAAGGGATATTAATAAGCTCCCCCCAACTATTTGGAAAGCATGGTAAAGGGTTATAGAGTTCAGTGGAAAATGACTGTCTATATGGCTTCAATGGATTGTGGATCACAATGATTGTGTTAGTATTCGAGACTGCAGTTGCAGCTGTCATTAAATGCAAAGCACAGAAAAATTGGCACAGCAAAGAGACAAATTGGTATCATTGTAACACTGTTTCTTTGGTTTTGTTTGGGTTTTATTTCTTTTTTTCTGTGCATGTACAACCGGGGATTAAATATTCAAACTTCTGGAAAGAGACCACAAGGGTGAGTCCTGGGAGGAAGCTGAGCACAATCAACTATTTTTTTTCCTTCTAAAGAAGCTATTCCTGAAATACACTGAAATTCTCTACACTTTCTTCCACCTCATTTCTAAGAAAAACTAGACAGAACTTATTTAGCTGGGTTTCACTGTATTTAAAAGTTGATTCCTATGACATTAAGCAAAGCATAATATGGTTTTTTCTTGAACTAAAGATTTATTTTGCTAGAAATTATTAAAACTGGGCATGTTCATAGTTCTCTAAGGAATGTGTACTCTGCCAAATCTGAAAACACTTGGAAGAGAAAGTCTATCTTGCATACTGTCCTACAGTTTTTTTTACTGATTTATGAACAAGACACTGATGCTTAGCTTGTACAGTTTGTTGGGTTCATGCAGTGAAATAAACACAGCTGCATTTATTACAACGATTGCATAATCACATATTTGGTACTCCCAAACTTCTGGGAATATTCAAAGAGCAGTAAAAATCCTAATTTCCTTTGCCCTCTCTGTTATTCTCAATTTATTTTATATTTCATGTAAGGCTTTGGTTTATATAAGTTAGATATTTTAGTAGTAATTATTCTGTAACAACAGTAATTTAGATCATTTGCCCCAGTTGTAAAGAGTGGTACTGCCATTGCATAGCTCATAGAAAATACAAGGTGCCACTTGTCACAGGTATTGCTTTGAGCAATCCTAGGCTCAGCTACTCCACGTAGCATAGACTTTACTCTCAGTGTAATTTCTAGATAGCCATAATGCCATCCATCTTTCAAACAATTCTTTTGGAATATGAATATATTTTATTCTACTTTATTGGCAATATGCCAGTCTTTGAGACTGACTTTATATATAAACAAAAACACCAAGCTTTGCAGCACAAACACATTGTATTTCATCACAAACATCACCAGGTAGATTAAATTGTGGAAAGGAAAATAAACAAGGCAGCCAGAGACTTTTAATGATCTACCACAGTGACAAAGTCTTCCCAAATGAATATTTAAGAAGAAAAAAAAAGATCTGGCATCCTGTAAATATCCAGAATATGGATAGTATGCTAAATATATTTAGGAAATATTTTGTCTTTTTTTCTAATCTGAAAATGGAGAGGGGAGTTTAGACAGTGGTAGAGTTTCTGATTTCTGCAGATTTCTGCACACACACCCACTATAATTTCACCAGTGACTGTTTCATCCATGGTACAGGTCCCAGGGACAAGTCATGCTCACTTACAAGGAAGAGAATGGGGAAATCTGTGCTGGTTGATAGAGGGTTTATCATGCCCTGCATTTTCAGTGACCAAACTCTGCATTTTGTTTATGAGGCAGAAGTTCAAAACTCATTCATGACTGACTGGCATACCATCATTTGTGTCCATAACTGAAATGAAACAGGGTGGCATCTTTTTAAAAAAATGTTACACATATAGTCTAAAGAAGTACTTTGCTGTAGCTGTAGTCCCTATTGGTAGGGAGCTAATACCTAAGGAGAAATTCAGTTCTGCTTTGGTGACCAGCACAGTCTGTATGTTTGGGATGCAATTAAGAGGCTTTTGTCCATTGGATGTATTGTTTACCCTGAGTCCTGAGGCATTCATTTGAGATGATAATCAGCTCTGTTAAAAGAATACAATTTCATCTTGTTTGATGGAATGGTTTTTTGAATTGTTTTAGAATTTGGTACAATATTTAGTTAGTGAATCAAAATGTAAACTGTGTAATTGCTTCAAAGGAGACCAAATATAATACAATTAGAGAAGACATAAATGTGGTCAGTGTCCTAGATAAATAGAAATTATACACAGAACTTCTACAAGCTTTCAACATGATCTGTTTTCATTAAAGCTAAGGACAGCAGCAAATTACTTTGTCAGCATCTATGACATTTCCATATGGTTATTCTGGTTTTCAGTTGATAATTTCTACAGCCTTTGCTTTTCCAGATGAAGGTTTTCTTGCACAAACAATGACATCTGTATTCCTGTTGTACAGTCACTGGCTGTTTGCATACCTGTAGCTATGTAACTCAGTAATAATTAATAGTTATACATGACTTAGATTAGATATAAGAAATAATTTTTTCATGGTGAGGGTGCTGGGGCACTGGAACAAGTAGCCCAGAGAAGCTGTGGACAGCCCATCCCTTGAAGTGGTGAAGGTCAGGCTGGGTGGGGCTTTGAGAAACCTGGTCTAGTGGAGAGTGTTTCTACTTTATCAATGAAAAAAGTGTATCAGAAGTTTTTTCTGCTATGGAAGAAGTGGAAGCGCAGAATGTCCTTTGTTAGGAGACACAGAAATGCCTCAACCAAATGAAGAAAATTAGTATGGCATCTCTGGAAGTACTATTATTGACCCATTGAGAAAATTTCTCAGTAACTTGGTTTCCCTTTGGGAAGATATAGGCTGGGATTGTTTCCATTTTCCAAGAATTGGAGTCTTAAAGGCAGGTTGTCTCTGAATTCCACACAACCACGGTTACTGGCAGTCTTTTTTTTGCACGCTGCTCAATTGAACACCAGGACCAAAAACATCTGATGATAACTTGAGTTCTGAAGGGGTTGTTATGCTATAGTTGTATTTTCCTAGGCTCTATGATCTCTTGCAAATGTTTCTATTCACAGTCTTGATTGCCTTCACTGTTCAGCTCTCCTGAGAATGATCCAACATACTGCTGTGTCTCAAAGGGCAAGGAGTACATTTTCCTGCAATTTTTCCACAGCATGTCAGCTGCCTCTTTTCATGCAGCAGAGCTGCAGCTCTTCTACACTGATGACTTCAGATGCTTGCAGAGCAAGCTTCAAATCGTGCATCTGTGAGCAGGAATGGAAGGAAGGAAGCAGGGGTGGGAGGGCTCCTCTTTTAGAGGCAAAGAGCTGTTGCATGTTGTTGGTGTGCAGTTGAATCATATCCTTAGGCCATCACAACTACCGCTTCCTCCACAGTGTCATTCCCGCTGCAGCTAGCTTTGACTGTTCCATTGCACCACGAGTATCATGGCTTTTATCCAAAGACAACTCTGTGTAGATAGAAAAATGGGAAAGGGTTTGAGAGGTTATAGGCAGGCTGAACACAGCATGCTGACTCTCACACTTCTGTGGATAGGCAGAGCGCTGTAGCTCAGAAAAGCTCGGACCAGCTAAGCAGAACAACCCAAGGTCCAAACCACAAGTTGAGCAGACTCAAAGAATAAGTTCCATCTTAATGTTAGGAGTGAGAAAAGAGAAAAATCACTGGGACTGGTGTTAGAAAAATCACTAACCTTTAAGAGAGTGCTCAAGAAAATACTGAACTCATCTGTGTTGAAAGTGTGAATACATCTACTCAGTTCTTTGAATAACAGGGATGAAGGTGTTGGAATTACACTACTGTCTTTGTTTAATGTTGACAACAACATGATGAAGAAAATTAGAAAAACATACTGCAGAACAAAACAGAAAATGCAGTTCAGTTCCAGGCTTCTTGTAAGCGTGTGATCCAGGGATATGCCAGACAAGGAAAGCTCGGGGTTCACAAAAGTTGGAAATTATTAATGTTCTGGAAAACAGAACCTTGTAAGTAACCTGTGTCAGAGACAAACCTGTCATCATCAGAGAAGTTCTGCTATTAGTTTTAAAAGAATATCCACAAGATTCTTTTTCTGGACAAAGAAGGTCTTTTGGGCTATGCTGGGTATGAACTCAAGTACACAAAAATACCAGTTCCTGATATTGGTAAGCTGGAAGAAGAGTAAGGATTGAAAGTTCTGCTGCGTAGTCAGGCAAAGGTGATCTGTGGCCTAATGTAGTAGTTTGGAGAAACTGAGCAAAGCAGCTGTAATTTTTTAGCTGTAATTGATTTTATAATTTGATATTTATACAATGCACAAAAAGTATGTAGTCATGAGGGGACAGATTTTCTTGGGAATCATATATACTGCCATTTGTTGCCTATCTTATGCAGGTTTCCTTGAAAAAGGTTTTCTACTAAGACAAATGACTACATGATGATTAAAAGAGCCCAGTGACCCACTAAGACTGAATGCATCCACATACTTTTGGTTAACCAAGAAAGAATAAAATGTTGAACTTTTCTTGCAGAATTGTCTCTGTGTTAAGCTTACACCAAACTTCTACAGCTCAACAAATAAAGTAAGTAAAAAATACATAAGCTGGACATGTGTCCAGGACATTGAGCTTGCTTTCTCCACTACAAACAAGAGCTCATTGGAGCTGCTCTGAGAGTGACCAAGAAATGTCCTCCTCCATCTCTACAAGTTACACTGGTTTTGTTTCTGCGTATCCATTTTGGTTGGGTTTTCCGAGCCTACACAGGCAAATAGCTTCAATCTGTGAGATAAAATACAATGGATGAGCTTGGTGATCCCAGCTGACTACATCTAAACTATCCTCTTGGCATGAAAGTACAATTTCAGGAAGAGCTGCCTGATGTTACATGGTTGGCCTTGTGACTTTTGTACTACTGCTCACCACTTGCTTCTGAGAGCCATTGCAGAAGTAAGCCAAGGGAAAGGAGTGTTCATTCTGCAGTGGGTGATGAGTAAGTCCCACAAGACTTTTCTTCTATTTCTTGAAGTAGAACATGAAAGTTATTAGGTCTTTAATTTGGTAATTTTACTTGAGGCTTAAAATGCCGAAGGATGAAAGCTACGATTCAGACATAATGAACTTTCCAGTGAACTTGAACTTTGATTAAAAGTGTAATAAATATTGGCTTGAAATATTTAGTGGAGTCTCTGCTGTCCTTTTGTCTACCTTTCTCCTTTGTCTCTCATTTTTCTATGCTCTGTTCCTCTTCTGAGAGGGTCTCCCACTCTTGACTGAGGGTATTTGGAGGTGTGAGACCCAGAACACCGGGTCACAGCTCTGCCAGGCATAGTAGCTGTGCAAGTGGAAGTGACTGCTGCCCACTGAGCTCACAGACCTCCTTCTCCAGTGGGTGCAGCTCCATGGAAAGCAGCCTCTTGCTCCCACCAGTTACACAATTGCCAAAAAACTGCACTGTGTGAGCCATGATGATCTCACCCAAGGACAGGGATGGCTCCCCCGAGGGCAGTGTCCTGCCAGACAGCAGGGACAGCACCAGGGCCGTCACCTTCCAGCCAGTGGCCTGCCTTGACTCAGTGTCCCCCTGGGCCTGCAAGAGGTTTAAAAGGGTCAGGAGCATCCTTGCACCTCTGCCAGAAAAGGAAACCTTTTCCAGTTTTAACCTCTGGAAGCAGACAATGTGCATGGCTACCTGAGGGAGATGGGGTGTCCCTAAGAAAGTCTGTACTTCTGCTGAATGTAGAAATTTTAAATGCTTCCTTTTCAGCATGATGAATACTTTAAATCCCCAACTCTGTAAGTACTTAAGCTCCATTTTCTTTCCTGTGTGCCTTTCTTTAGCACAGAAAGAAACAACCTTCACTGGTTTTAGTTAACCTATCTTCACATTTCAGTCATTCAATATTTACATTTTTTTACACTTGTTTTCTTTTCTGAGTGTTCCATGTGGTAACAACCCATCACAGAAAAACAGACCATATAAATTAATGAGAAAAAAAGTATCATTCTGGAATAAACACAGAGACTCTGAATATTTCAAGAGCATCAGTGCATTTAAAATTCAGATTTATTTCTTAACTTGGTTTAACTGGCAGTCCTAAAAACACCTTATTTTATGATACATTATTCCCACCAGAAATATTCAAGCTGTCACAGGAGTTTATTTTATTTTGCAAACATAAGAACCATAGAAATAGGTAAAGTAGACTTCACTGGCAGTGAAATTCCATTCACTCACATTAGCTAAGGCTTTTTACTGCATTTAGGTGTTGTCTAAAGCTTTGATTTCTGGCTATTACTCTCCCTGTGCTCAGATCTGTTCTAAGTGCCTTTTCCTGCTTACAGATAAGAACATGCAAAAAATATTTGCAACATCAGGATGTAATCCACATTTGCAGAAAAAAATAATTAGACTGGTAAATGTACCTTTTTGAAAGTACTAAAAATTAGTAATTTCCAATCAAACAAATGCACAGCCTTATGATGTCTACCCTGGCAGATGTGCTGCTGTGGATTCTTTCAGCTGACACCTGAACTTACCTCTTTGCTTACTTTCTTCCTACAGTGTTTTATATTGAAGTCCACCTCATTGATGGTATTCCTGTAATTTAAACAAAACATACAAAGAATCACTCCTCCCCATTCAAACATGCCAGTGTACAGGATGCATTTTTTATCAAGCAACTACCCCAAACAAACATGTCTAAGAATTAATGAAGACATTATGTCCCAAAATAAAACCAGGAGAGTTCAATATGACAAAATGACTGCTTCCCATCCTCTGATAATCAATCCTGACAGCTCCCCCATCACAAAACTAATTTTTTAATTCCTTATGTGCTTAAACCCCTGATTAAACATCATTTTACCTGTCTGCACCATGTTCTTCTCACCAGTTTCTATAGATATTGCACATGTGCACTCAGTGGTACTGTCTGTAACACAAAACCAGTGGGAGCATTCCAAGTTGCAGAGTTATCCATTGGTAACCTGTTTGGACAGAGGTGTTAAGAAAGGAGGCTTTGTTCTTTATTTTTTAAACACTAGATGGCATTGCTTCCTCCCCCACCCGCCCCCCGGGGAAAACTTGAAGATGAAATTTACCTTGATTAATGTAAGAGAAGAACTAGTGACTTGCAAGTTTTGCTATGACTATCACCCTTACAAGCCTTTCCTGTAAATCTTAACTCTCGAGTGTGCCACCAAGCCTTTGGTTTGTATTCCTCTGTCTGAAGCCCCATACTTCTCCATGCACCAAGGAATTTTTGAAACACTACTGGTGGAATGGTCTCTTTCAGTTTTTCTTTAAGTTACAAACGCTAAAGCTACGGATGATACATACTATACTACGATGCAGAATACTTTGTTACATAAACTGTGTGTCCTCAAGATGCTAATGAAGGTGGATACTTCCCTGGACCCTTCCTTCTCCAGCTGACTCTCTTTCTTTCATCACATATATTCATGAGCTACAGCAGGAGCCAGAACAAGCTATGAGGCAGGAAGGAACTATACAACCACTTTTCCCCAGGGCCCTTTCCCACAAGAAAAGAGGGATTGGGTTCCTCTCTTTATCATATAGCAGGAGCCGGAGCCAGTAGGGCATTGTCCAATTAAAATTAAATGGCAGCTGTTGACAGTTGCTTGTGGGCTAAATTGGTTCTGTGGGGAATAGCTCATTAGAGCCGTCATCTCCATGAAGAGCTGATTGTGTCCCAAGCGCGGGGGCTTCTAAGGCTGGAACCTGCCTTCGGTCCACACCAGCATCGTGTGCAACGTTTGGTGCTGCCTCACTCGGTGTCACGGGCCAGACTTTTCTTCTCCTACCTTAGTGTAAATCCTACTAAAAATTAACCACAGAGAACGCGCCGTTCCCAGACAGGCTGCTCTTCTCCTGCCTTGGAGGAGCACCTCCGGCCTGACCCGCGGCACGGCAGGGGAAAGGGCTGAGGCGAGACGTGTCCCCTCTCTTGCTTGGCCCCTTTCGCCGAGCAGAGGAGGCCGGACGGGCTGGCTTCTCCCTGGGGAGTCCCGCTGGACCGAGCAGCTACCTTGGCTGGCCGGGAAGGGTGAGGCTCCAGTTCGGGGAGCCACAGGTAGGCGGCGGCCTCCTGCTTTCCCCAGGTTCGTGGAGGTTTCCCCCCCTCCCTTCCCTCCTCCTCTTTTTCCAGCTCTCGCTTTCCGGGTTGCGAGTTTGGTGCGTTCAGAAAAGTGCCTGCAACGGCGCGGGGTTCCCCAGGTGGAGCTGGTCCGGGCTTTCTCTCCCCTCCTCCTCTGGCTGGCTTTCCTCCTTTGTGGCCGCATCCAGGGCGCTTCAGTCCCCCTCCCACGCTTCCTCTTTCCCTCCCTCCCCGCCTCATCCTCACTTCGGGGAGAGAAAGCCGGGCTCTTTCCTGTCTCCCGGCCGGCCCGGGCTCTCACCGCGCCCGCCGTGCGGCGGTGCTGCGCCCCGCTCCGCTCCGCTCCGCTCCCCCTGCTCTCCCCTCCCATCCCCTCCCTCCTCCCGGGGCCGCTCCCGCCTCCGGGGGCCACTCCCGCACATGGGCGCCGCGCGGGGCTCCCCCTGCGCCGAGGCGGCGGCGGCGGCGGCTCCCCCCCAGCCCCGCAGCGCCTAGCCCGGCCGCCTTCCCTCCCGCCCCGATTTATTTGTTGTTGCGCTGTTCTCTCTCTCTCCCTCCCTCTCCGCTCTCTGAACTTTTGTCACCGCGGCCGCTGCGCGGATGAAGACTTTTCGCGCCGGGGACGCCTAGCTCTCCCCGCTGCCGCTGCCGTGCCCCACGCTGCTCCCCGTCCCCGGCCGCGATGCCGTTCCCCCTGCGGACCCTGGAGCCGCTGAAGCTGTGCAGGTTGGAAGAGGCCGGCGGGGATGGCGCGGAGCGGGGCGGCCCGGTTCCCGGGGACCACGCCGGGACGACGGAGGGGGGCGGCGGGCGCCGCCGCGGCGCGGTGCCGCTCTTCGGGACGCTGGAGCAGGTCAGCTCGTACGCGCTGGTGTCGCTGCTGATGCAGCTCTCCGACCTCTCCCGCTGCGCCGGCGACATCTTCGGCGGGATCCTCAGCGAGGCGGACTCCCTGTGCCACCGCAACGCCCGGCTCCAGCGCCGCCTCGGCGCCCTGGAGGAGCTCCTCGCCCGCTTGGACCACCGCAAAGTCAAGATCCGTGAGTACCACCCTCGTCCAGCGCTGCGAGCTCGCCCGGGACGGTGGCGGGGCGGCTCGGGGAGCGGGAGGACCGGCAGGAGGGCGGCCGCGCGGTGGCGGAGCTGTTGGCGCGGCAGGCTGGGCTCTAGTTTGTGATTTATTTGAAAATAGTAAGGAAAGAGGGACACCCAAGCATCCCCGTCTCTGTTTTCCCGTGCTCGGGGGCGGCGGCCGCTCGTCCCGGACCCCGCCGGTGCCCAGGAACTGTAGCACGGCGCTGCTCATCCCCCTCCGGGACGCCCCGTCCCGGTGGCTCCGGCCCTGGATGTCGCCGGCCCGTGCCGGAGGGGCGGTGTCAGCGTGCGGGACTGGCGGCTGCGGGTGTTCCCCCAGTGCTTCTGGCGGCGGAGCCCTCGCCCACCGGGGAGAACGTGTCCGCGGGGCGGGCAGCGGGCTGGCCGGGGGCGGGGGGCCGCCAGCACCGGGAGCTGAGAGCGCTGCGATCCCGGGGGAGTTTGTTTGTGTGCTTATGCCGGGTTTGCGCTAAACTTGGGATCAGCCGAGCTTCTGACAGTTCAGCCCACATGCCTGATTAATTCTTTTGTATGTGCATGGAAAGACCTCAGTAAATAGAAACCTGGATGTATTTTGCAGCTGGTTTTGTGTCTCTCGGCTCTCTCGAGCTTCTGTTCTTTGTGCAGAGTTGATCTTAAAACTTTGAAATTTCAACTTCATACGGAGCCCAGGCAGCAAGATGCAGATTTGACCTCGGATTCCTAAGTAGTGGCAGCATGGGAGGCTGTTCTTAAGTTTTTTCAGAGCCTGTAAAGTGGCCCTTAGAAGTGACTAACTGTACACCTACACAGAGCTATAGGAAAAGATGGTTTGTTTTTTTTTTTTCCTGAGCTTGGCCCAACTTTGGAGAAAGGATCCAGTAAAAATTGCATCTGGTACATGAAGATTTGTTTATACGTGACCAAGCTCCCCACAGACAATGTGGGAGATGCTTGCAACATCATCTTAGCTTTCTCAATGTGCTGGAAACATTCAGGAACCCAAAGAATTGTGTTGCAACTTCTGTGGCAGCTATACAAGGTGTAAGCCCAGCCTAAATAGGGTTGTTGCTCAGAGGCTACTGATAGTTTTCTTCTGACTAGAAGCAGAAAGCTTGCTTTCCATATGGCACACTTAATAATTTCAGAAATAAGATTTAGAAGGTATGAACCCTGTATGGATAACTTACCTGTTTCATTGCAGAAGTATTCCTTATGGTATACTTGAGTTTTTCGTGATATCTCTGGGGGAGGACACCTTCATCATCCATACCAAACCTTGTGGTTTTTAAGGGTGAGGCTAAAGTTTTGTGATAACCAGTTTTACTTTCTTAGGTGCTTTATAACTGAATGATAAACAGAAGGACCATTTCTTCCTCACCAAGACAAGTATAACCTTTTCTGCCAATATAGTTGCGCTAAGCAGGCGTGGCATGGTGCTGTCACACTTGAAATGTGAATGTGTTGTTACTGGGGATACCTGCAGTATAGTGGTATATTAAATTGATTAAATTGCCTGATAGGAAGCAATATTTATTTATCTTAGTTTAAATAGGATGCTAATGATTACCATACACTGATGCAATGTATGTAAAGGCAAGGGTGAAATAAGGCTACTGCTGCACTGTGCAAGCCCTGAAATTCTAGGTGATTGTATTCTTTCTTAGTCATCCTTTTGCACAAATTATATATTCATGTTTTTGTTGTTGTTGTTATAACTCAGTTTTTCGGGCTAAGCCTGTTATTGCTTTTAATTTGATGGTCTTTGCTCTTGTGATTGTGATGCCCAAACCAGGATGCAGTTCTTATGTTTGGCTTTCTCTGTTTGGTTTTAAATTCTTTGCTAAGTGTCATGTCTTCTGTTCATTCAGTTTTGCTACTTGAAATCTCATTGCTGCTGCTGCTATATTAACTTTTCAAAGCTCTCATTCATTTAAGTCTAAGAGAATTAACGATTATTTAGATTTTTCTTTTTTTTTTTGGTGTTTTGGTTGGTTGTTTGCTTTTTGTTGTTTGTTGGTTTGGGGGTTTTTGTTTTGTTAGTAAAGGAAGGTTGTTTTATTTACTTATTCAGTCACTAGGAATTGATGTGTAGGCTGAGCGTATTGACATGAAGCTGCACATAAAGCTATGACAATTCCTATGGGCTCTCTAGATACTGCAGTCTGGTCAAGGAGATCAGGTAGGATGCTCAGTTGCAGTTAGAGTCATGAACATCTCTGTAATACAAGCTGTCAAGGCTTGACTGCAAATTTAACCCTGTTCCTGTCATGAAAGGGAACTATATGGAAAACAAAGAAAATGGTTTAATAATGCTGTTTTTGTTTGGGAACAACAGCAAGGGGGATTTTTCCTTCCAATTTCTGAAGCCTCATGGAGAAAGCTGTTTTCTCGTGCAGGATGTAAGAACAACAAGGATTGTATAATTGCTTTCCCATTTACTAGGTTTTTACTAATCATAAACCTTTTCAGATATTGTAAACTACTGCACCTTTTGTGGTGCACAAGTACACACACAGGTGCAGCATGACGTTGTGTCAGATGACTTAAGTAATTTGCTCTTGCATTCAGGATGAGGGGATAGGACACTGCACACCTGCTTTTCAAATCACGGGTAATTTCTACTTGAATAAATGGCTTTTGTTCTCTTTGTGGGGCCCAGACAATAATTTCCTCTTGCAACTGAAGGTCCCAGACAACTTTTGAGATCCCAGCATGGTGTTGTATGGGAAGGACCAGAAGAGGACTAGAAAACTCCAAATCTGGGTTACAACCACCTTTTGGGATGTAGCTGCAGACTGGCAGCTAGTAGAAGATATGCAATGTGTGTCCATGGTGCTTGGGAAAGTACATACTTTGAAATTGTGGGTTTGGGTTTTTTTTTATTTTTGCACTATGATAATTTTGTTTCAAAGTAAAGTTTACATGCAGTACCCTTCAGATAAGAGGGGTCCATCAGTGTTTGTTCCTCGCTGAGCATGGGCAGGGGTGTGAGGGAGGGAAAGCAGGCAGAACAAAGCTCTTTGTCTTCAGTCACTCTCTGCAGTCACTCACTGACTGTGCTTGCTGGTCCGTCTGTACAGTGTGTCCCTGTGCGTGTGTAGGATGCATGTGCTCCTAGATCTAGATATTAGAGTAGGAATAGGTAAATATGTCTCAGATGATCTCTGATGTTTCTCTTCAGTTACATACTCACCAGTATTCTGTAGTGAATGCATTAGTTCAAGGTCATCTATTCACTGCTCCACAGGGGAGAGAATTGTCTGCTGTGGCAAACTGGTTAAGGATGTGCTGTAGTGCAGTAGGTGCTGTATCTTTGCAACCCTTACTAGGGATGGACTTCCCCATGTCTGGAATTCAGCCATGCCCTTCAGCTCGGGGGCCTCCTTTCCAAGGGTTTTGTACTGGTGTGCCACATGTACTCGGAGAGTTTAATTTCATGTCTGCTTTAGCACTTTTGAAGGTAGCTTTCAGATGTCTGCAGTCTTGGTGATGGCTGAGTTTTCAGATTCACTAGAATGATTCTGCTTTCTCTGGTTTGGTTTAGCTCTCTTTAACTTTTTGTTTACAGTGATAGTGAAGTTTCTCGCTCTATCCCCCCAGCTGAGAAAACTGTGCTTGACTTGATTTCAATACAAGGCTATTTTTAAGGCCAGTTAGTAAAATGGTTTCCTGATGTGTGTTTGAGCTTTGCATAATGAGCAGGGTGTTGTGCCACAAGAAGGGACATCAAAATATGATGAGACATGGCCTTATGGGCTGATGACTGGTTTATAACTCATGGTGATGGGAGGCACTAATGGCTCAAGGTGGCTTATAAAATTGAAGCGTAGCATGCAGTACTTGTGACCTTAGTTCAGCTGCACTAGTCACATCTAGAGAATTAATTAGATTCAGTACATTTTTAAACAGTCTTTCATCAGGTTTTCATTAAGCTTATGTGTGTTGCTGTTTTGCATGATGTTTTGTCATATGTTTCCAGCATCCAGCTGCCATAATGTGTTTTATACCATGGGACTTGCCTAACAGCTTTTTATTTTCTAGCAGTGTGCATCTGTAGCTGTGACCTAGCATCAGGTGATGTAGTTTTTCATCACTTTTTGTTCTCAAATGTCAGGGTGGGTGAGGACAAGTGCTTCTTTGAAGTGATCAGAGCTCATCAAAAGGCATATGATGGCTGCAGAGAAATCTTGCATGAATTACAAGGCCAGCTCTTGGGAAATGCTGTGGGGCCTTAAACAGTCATTGTTTTGGTAGGACATGAAGAAGGACATTTTTTCCATTAATATTTGTCTTCTGCCATCTGCTGTTATTTATGCAAAAAATATTATTGCTGTTCTTTCCTGTAAATCCCAATGGTTTGACAGACTGGAAAGCTGTTCCTTCCATCCTCTCTGCTATTTATTTTAAAGTCCTTCTGAAGAGATGATTTGAGAGACATGCTGGAAGGTTAACCTAATGACAACTTCTGGTTCAGTGTCTCCACTAGCAGGATGGGGTTTGGCCAGTTGCACCTCCTGTTTTAACAAGAAGCTGATTTTGTGGGAGGGAGGAAATGCTACCTCCTAATTAGTGTTGCTAAAAATCCTTCACTGTTTGATTTTAAAGGCACAACATAATAATTTCATTTTGGTGCACGATGTCTATACATATGTATGTTTTTTGTTGGTTTTTTTTTTTCCCCCCTTCAAGTTTAAGGACATTAATGCAAGAGAGCTGGGGGTGTGGGGAGTATGGCTTTCTATTTGTCTGCATGATGGAAGGACAATCCAGTTTACACTTCATCTCCTGCTATTTTGTTTAGTAAGTATTTTCCACTCTTTGTGTGCAAGGCAGTACTGGAGCACATTTCCTGCTTTGGCTGAACAGGAAGCTTTATTCAGCTTATTCCTAGGGAAACCCCTCCTCCATCCCAAGCCACCAAAAGTGAACATTATTTGAGACAGTATCAGCAGTAGGCAGGAGATGAAGGGGCTGGCTGGCTTTCTATAGTTTCTGGTGTAAGGACAGAGAATACAAGATATTCATCATCCTGCAGCAATAAGAAGAATCCTTCTCTAGAAAAAGGTTTAGGGATAAAAAAAAGTCAAACAACACACGCCCCCACAAAAGAAAACAAAACACACCACAACCAAAATCCCCAAACTAACCACCAAAACCACACTGTGCTCATGAGAAAGCTTTGGTGAGAAAAGACGGGCTTTTAGGTGAAGAACTCTGTTCTAGCACTAGTTGGGAGCTACAATTCATCCATGATTACAGATGCTTGAGGTGACTGCACTGTGGTACTTCACTCTGTTGCTGTGCAATACGAAGATTCAACAGCAAAGTTCAACCATGTTAAACAGTTAATTCCTAAGTTCCCCCCTGGGAAAGAAAAGAAGAAATTTTCTCTTTAACCCTGTTGTAATTATTCAGTTTGCTGCTCAGAAGCAATATAACTCTTGTTTTATTTAGCTAGTGCAAGACTAATTATCTGTGGAGATTCAACCTGATCCAAAGGAGATTTTGTTTAAAATAAGCAGGAAGAAAGTCTGAGTTAGAAAAAGATTTCCCATGGGGATGGTGGGCCAAGTCGTTGTCCTGCTGAGTGGCAAAGCTCCAGCTGAATTCAGCTTGATGAGGGTTTGGCTTGCTGTTCTGAAAACAGTTGACACTCTTTGGCTGAAATGTAGAGCTGCTTTGTACATGGCCCAGAACCTATTATACAGCACCTACGAACATTTATTTCCCTGGAACTTATGAGTGGCTTGATCATTCAGGAAAACAGTGTTTAGGAGAGGTAGTTAATGAATTAAACGTACTTGTATTTAGTTGTTTTCAATTAAGATCTATTTGGAAGGTTGCTAGATATTTTAGGATGCACTAAAATGTCCTCAGAAGTTTCTCTTCCTATTAGTATTGGCACAGTCTCATCTTGGTTGAGTGCAAGCTAGTAATCTTGGTCTTGTGGGCTTCTCTCTAAGCTAATATGAATCTCCTGCAGAAGAATGATTTTTTGAATGAGCCTATTAACAAACATAGAACAACACAGTGGAGAGCCACTGAAATTCCTCAAACCCTCTATCCTGGAATTTAAACCAGCCTCTAATCAACAGAAAGTGGGATCAGGCTTTCATGGGGGGTTGGGAGCAGCTTATTCCACACATGCTTAGTGCTTCCTGCATCTTCCACTGAAATGTTTGGTGCTGACTGCCCTCAGCCATGGGGTACTTCATTTAATGTTGCCCAGGCCAGATTCCCTATGTAATTCCTGGCCTTTTCCTGTGTTTCTGGGTGAAGGAGCAGCAATTTCCCTTTCCTCGTCTTCCTTTTTTTTCACCTACACGCTCAAATAAATGATAAAATAAATGAAGGCATGTTCTTTGCTTCCTGTTATCCAGAGCACTAGTGCAGCAGAAATAGAAAAGGGGATTGAGAAACAGAAGGAATTAAAAGACACACATAGAAAGCTTGGCAATTATGCAAAGCCCCAGTTTCTTTTGTAGTCCTAAACTAGCTATCAGCAGGCGAGATCAAAGCTGTCCACCCTAACAGTTAACAAGATCAATTAAACATGCTAATTAAATGTTGTTCTTGGCTGTAGGTTGGATAGGAAACCTGCTGGTTAGATGGCAGTCTCCAGAAAGCCTGGATGTCATGCAACTTAAGAGACTAGAAAAAATATTTTGCTACCTGTGGGTTTAGCACAGATGAATGTGGGTGGACTTTGCAAGTTGTTTGTACTTATATCCTGCCATATTTTAGTTGGGCAGGGCTGCTTCTGGCTTCAGGCTGTCATGGGTTTTTTCTCTTTGTCATTTGTAAATTATGGTGGTTTAAGTTAGGCTGGTTTTATTTATTTATTTATTGGCCTCTTGTCCTTTAATCAGCATTGTGCATATGAGATTTCATTGCCCTTCAAGAAGTAGGAGTAGTTAGAATATAAATGTTTAAGGTCCAATGAATGTGACTGAGCTTCGGGCACTCTGCAGTCTGGAGGCAGGCTAGTCACTCCTGCAGAGAGAGGCAGAACCAAGTGCTTTGCTATCACTCTTCTGGGTAGTTACCCTGTTGAAGCCATTGGACTACACAGTTTTTAGTTTAAGACCCGATTATTTTTTTTTATTTCCTTCCTCTTATTTTCTCCTCCTCATTTTCTTTAGTAGTTTTGACTCCTCACTCACCCCAAGTGTGCTCTGAGCTGCCTCTCCCTGTTCTGAGGTGTGACAGTCCCAGTGTCTGCTCTGCACCTCACCACCCATGTCACTTGTTAAAACTCAGCACTTCGTCTTCCTCAAATACAACACCCTCTGCAGGCCTGATGGTTGGTTGGGTTAGTGAGGAAGGAGGTGAGGATATAGGGGGCAGAGACAGGGAAGGGTGAAATGTGATGGAGCTTCTGGCTTTCTCCTGACAGCCCCCCTCACCCCTCTATTTCATAACCCCTTGGTGTTAGTCCCAGTGTAAGGGCTTCCTGCCTGGGGTTGTGGCACAGTGAGTAGCACCGTAATAACTGAGTTGCCCCTTTCTTCATTTCCATTGCTTCCTTCCAAACATGTCCATTGCTCTGCTGTAGGAGTATAAAGCAAGTGCAAAACCGTTTACACGGTGACAGTGATGGAAGGGAGAATATCAAGGTATTACTTGAAATAAAAAAACTCTCAATGCAACGGACTTTAATGTGTGTCTGTGGCTGAGTTCTTACAACTTCCAAACTTAGAGGACATATTTCAGTAAGTTTAATTTTCATAATGTGAGCAGCAGCTCTGTTTTATGTTGAAATTTGACATCTTGATAACAAGTAGATCTGTTAAGTTAGTTGATTGGACATTCCTTTTACTGTAATAATCAGGCTGTAGCTTAGCTAACCAAATTTTGATTAATCTAAGATTGTAATTTTTTAATTAACTTAGATCCTACTTTTCAGAGATTAGGACTAGAACAGCTGCCTCCTGAAGTATATTGGAGCTATGGATGCTATCTGAAGAACTGAGCCACTTCGTTTTTACTACTAGCACTAAATGCAAATGTTAATCATAATGGGAAAATGATAGTGATTTTAAGCATATTGAGTAGTAGTGACAGCGGTGGGATTTTTTTCCCCTGGTTGAGCAACCAATTGGAAAATGAAAACAAGACACTTATATGGTATGTTTTAAATGGTAATGTGTTGTACTTGAATGCTCTTCTTTCTTCTTGGTCCTTCCTTTTTTTTTTTTTTTTTTTTTTTAAGTTTCAAAATGCTGGCTACAGAAGAGTTCTCATCATCTTTTAAGTGGTGGGATAAATATTGCCACTCACTGGCTTATATACATTCTTTGTGTCTGGCTGTTACATTTGTAAAGTTTCTCAAAATCTTGGGTTTGAGTAAGAAAGCGAGCCCAGCCTTTCTCCTTGCAAATGGGTATCTGTCTTTTGTTTTCTGCTTTAGCAAGTTTTGGCTTTTGGCAGCAGATGGAGTTTGCTTACAGGAAGCTCAGCAGGATCCAAGATGAGTGCCTTGTGGGTTATCTCTGGTGGCACCTTTTGTTCCTGCTGTATGGAAGGGAAGAGCTCCCAAGCAAATGGTGTTGGCTTTCCCTTCCTGTTCAGTACCTAGTTCATGGTGAGTAGCTGAATCTGCTTGAAATTACTGAGAAACCAAGTGATGCTTGCCTAATGCAGTATCATTGAAAGTTAAAAAGAAAATATCAAAATGTTGCTAGCCACATTGTCCTTAGAGACACTTAAAACATTTTGAAGTAGAAAAGAGAACCCAACTACCAGGAAATGGGAACAAGCTCTTACAAAACTTTTCATTAACTGTGGTATTTGATCTTCAATTTAGAAGAAAGATAGCACAAGCAAAGCTTCATTGATAACACAGCAAAGTTCATCACCCATTATTCTGGACATGATGCAAATAAAATCCTTTCCACTCAAATTTTGAATTATTTTTCTTCCCTCCAATATATGTCCTAGACACGGAAAAATATTTATTTGCAGAAGTCCAAGAACCCAAGAATTTCTGAAAATGACCACTCTGTAAGATTGAAGATATGTGTTCACGTGTCTATGAACAATAATGCAATTAAGTACATGGTTTTAGTCTCCTTTACACTATTTTGATTTGTAGTGTTGGAAACATGGAGGCCTTCTTAAGTGAACTTTAAGATTTTTAAATATGAGAAAGAAATAAGTTTGTTCCAGATTTGTTGTGAGGAAGAAACAATGAAAATAGAGTAATGTTCATAAATATGTCTTGGTATGTTAGTTTAGATGCAGTTTCCTAAAAGCTGTTCATTGAGCTATTTCCTTGTTCTATTAAAATAAAGGTAGGTAGTCGCTATGTAGTTCCTCCTGCTAACTTTATTTTAATTACGTGTATGTGATAGAAGGTCGCATATTTTAATGTATAAATATACTTACCTTAAACTCATTCTGCACGGCTGAAGGCATGCCATAGGGAATGGCTACGGCAGGGAACAGAAGGGTGATAATGGGGTTAGGACTGAGAGGTTTTGTACCAGTTGGAAGCCCAGATATGGGAAACTGGTACGGCAACTGATCCCCGTGGGGCCAACACCCTTCCTGCTATCTCTGGCTGCTGCCCTCGCAGTGGGGAGCATGTGCAGTCCTGTTGGGCAGGCTGGGGCAGCCTGAGCCCTGCAGGGAGCAGTCCCGTGGCGGGGGGGCCCTGACCCCGTTGGGCTGCAGCTGGGCTCAGCCCCGGTTGTGCAAGGCGAGCCGAAGCGGCTCTGCCTCTGCGCTTCGGAAATCCCGGGCGGCATCGCGCAGGGTTTGCCTTGTCCCGGGGAGGCAAGCAGGATCACAACAAGGGTGGTTTCAACGTAAATACATTATTGCAGTTGATTTTGAAATTACTGTTGCTGTTATAATTGTATAATAATTATGAAATATGTAGAATTGTAATCTATAATCGTGATCTTTACCTTCAGGAAAGAAAGGAAGGCTGGAGAAAACGAGGCAAGCGTGCGTCAGTTCTCTTGCCCTGCCTTGTCTTGATGGTCAGTGGTAAGACAGGGCTGCTCTGCCCTTCTCCAAATCTGCATGGAGAGGAGAGAGACTGTGCTTGCTTATCCTGCAGGAAGGTTAAACTGCAGCATTGGCCTGTTTGCGATAACAAATTTCCTTAAAACATTAGGAAGCACTTACACAGCACAGCCACAGTGCAGATTTAAGTGTGATTTAGAAGGCTCTTTGCCCTGAAAAGACTCTAGTCATAACACATGAGTGAATTCCAAAGATGGTAATTTAGTTAAGTGTGGCTTAAAACAGTCTGTTTTGAAGAACCCAAAGTTTCACAACAGTTATGGGCTTTTTTGAGGTCTAGAGGAAGAGCAGGTAATTAGAACTCCACAGAGTGTTTGCCTGAGGTGAAGAATACCACAAAAACATACAGCTCTTGGTGCTTTTTAGTTTGCCATGTTACAAAAGCCTCTGTTTGTCCATATCTGTTACAGAGACATTGTGTCTACTGGATGGTAATGAAGACTAAAACCATCTGCAGTGCTTATTATCTTGCCTGCTCCCACTCATTGCTGAGTTTGGCTTGAATTCTGTAATTTGTGATGTCCCCTCTGAAGAGTGTGGTATGTAACATGGGAGGGGAGTGCTCTTCAAGGCGTGTTGTTTTGACCCTGTTGCTCTAACTGAGCATGTTTTCCTCTCCCACCCCTTTTCCCAACACATAAAATACGGTAGTTTTTCTTTACAAAACATTTTTTTACTGTTAGTAACCTTGCTGACAAATCATGACACTTGCTGCAGTCTGGAAATAGCTGCAGCTTGTAAAAGGTAGGATGAAGAGTGGGTAATTTAGCATTGTACATAGAGATAATGTGCTGCAGGTTAACGCATCAAATATTTAAATGATTTAAATGCATTGTGTAGTGCAACTGGTAGAAAAATGAATTAGGTCATGATAGACAAAAGCTTGTCTTCTTTTGAGCTCCTGTCAGCTTGGCATGTTTGTGCTCCACTGGTTTTATCACTAGTCTATGCACATATTGTATTTCCAATTTAGATTAGTATTAGTGGCTTATAAAAATATGAATAAGGTTAATCCCGAAAACAAATGAAAGCATGGGCATATCTCTAGTGGAACTTTGAATTTATTAGGGAGAGCTCCAGAATATCTCAGCTTTTAGTAGAAACAGCCAATTGGAAAAATGACTGACTGACAAAAGGCAGATAGCACCAAATAGCAAGTGCAGGTATGAGCTCTGTATGTGAACACTGAAGTGAGCAGTGTCACTCATTGTCAGCCTGAAAGTTGTGCATGGTCATGGTTAGCACAAAAGCACAGCCTCCACTTACAGGGATAAAAGATACTTTAACTGCGTACCATGTGCTGCATTACCTTTCTCCCCCTGCCTTGGTGGCTGTTGTCAAAGCTGAGACAGTGAGTTTGAATGGAATGAAACTTTTCAAGGGAGAGTTCTTGAGGCTGCTTGAGTAGCCACCAAAGGTCCTGTCTTGAGAGCATTGCAACCGAATGGGTACACCTGCAGTTTTTCCATGGGCCCACGTGTTGAGCTTATCAACAGATCCCTCTGGATGGCATCCTGCCCCTCAGGCGTGCCAGCCACACCACTCAGCTTGGTGTCTGTCACCTGCAAAGTTGCTGAGGGTGCACTTGGTCCCTTCATCTTTGCCACTGATGGCATTAGACAGAACTGGTCCCAGTATGGCCCCACTTGTCACTGATCTCCATCTGTACACTGAGTTATTGGTCACTACCTTCTGTCTGTGGCCACCTAATCCAGGCCCCTATTCAGGATAGGCTGAGTGGGAGCCAGGTGCTGAGGGCTGTGTGCATTTGGGTTTTGAATATCTCCAAGGGAGGAGCAATCACAGTAAAACTGTTACTCATAGTAAAGCTATTTTTCCATATGCTTAAATGGTGTTTCATGCATTACAGTTTGTTCTCATTGCCTCTTGTCAAAGCATTGTAACCATGAACAGGAATACACTCCTTACTGGAAGGCTGTCCTAGAGAGGTACTAATGGGGCCCAAGATGAAAAACAACTTGATCATTAGCTGGGATACTCTGTGGCCCTTGGTAAATGCCTGTCCTGGTTTTGGCCAGGACAAATATTTGTCTAATTTTTAGATGGGAGGGCATGTGCCAGGTGTGACCCAGATGTCATTCTGTACCACCTCAGGCTATTGCTGCAGGCAGGGGGGAAAGGGACTTGCTCTTACTCTCTCTCTCTCTCCTGGGGGAAAGGGATTTCCCCAGTTAAGAAAAGGTGGTGAGGGAAGCTGTCTGCTATTTGCTTATTGTCATGGGCTTTCCATGTAAATACTTTCTTTGTCTTATTCCCTTTTTTTTTAATATTGCTGCTGTTCGTTTTCTTATCTCATTGCTGTTTCCAGTTAATTGCTCTTATCTCCACCTGTGCCTCCAGTTGGAGGGAAGGGGAAGCAAGAGGTGGTGCGGTTTTAGCAGGAGTACTAAATTGGAAAATACCATTCCTAAACTGTGATTATGTCTTAGCACATTTATTTGAAAAAGGATGGGCAAGGGAAGGTGTTAGTTAATCAAATTATAGAGCTGGGAGCCAAAAATCACATTCTAAAAATTAAAATTAATTTTTTTTTAATTTTTACTTATAATTATTTACTTAAGGGCTTCTGACCTTGCAGTGCTTCTTGGGAAGAGCTTTAATACTCTCCATAAAAATGCCTATTGTTCTGTTGAAAGGCAAGGTAATAAACTTGATCTCAGAAAGATGGAAACTGTCTCCAGTGGAGAAAGTGGAAACTGTTTCCAGTGTCTCACCTTACAGATCTTGCTGGCAGTGATCTCTCAGGGAGTGAAAAGCATTCACTGTGTGCAGGAGGAGTCCTGAACAACCCTTCCGCATGCTTAAGAATTTCAGCAGCGGCTTCTCTTTGAAATTCTGACAAAGATCCTTGGCTGAGTTTTTGGAAACTGTCTAGGATCTAGGTTACATTACTACAGTACCCTATTTTTTGCTTGTTGATGGGACCTCCTTTATTAAGGAGGATGGAAAACATCCCATATAGTTCTGTTCTTCATCTTGCTTGGGGCAAGCAAGCGAATGCCGATGAGAATTACAGGAAACACCTTTTTGATCATCCACAGCAGCAGTTGATCAAATAAAGCAGTTCCTCAGTAGCCTGAGTTGCTGCTAATTAAACACATTTTCCTATCCTTCCCCTAAGTAAGCAACTCTTCAGGCTGACTTAATTGCCAGGACTGTGTAAGTGTGATGGTGCTTTAGAAGAAAGTTGTGATTTAAGGACCAAATCAAAGCTATTGGAGAGAAATAGTTTTAAAATATTTTTGCTAGACTGCAGAATTATCTGGTGTTTTACATAACTTATAACTTACATACATGGATGGCAAACTATCATTATACATTTTTTTTCCCAGTGCAAGTTCATAAACTCTTGTTGAAATTGTCCAAATTCACATGGAGGAAGCCAAACTGGCATTCAATACAGCTATATTTAAAGCTCTTGGCAGGACTTTTCCCATATGAAAGATGTTATATGTAAACTCTTGGAATAAAACTCAAAGTTTTGTGATGACAATTCTAAAGACTGCCAAGTCATCTAAAATTAAGAGATTTTAAATACTAGATCAGTGTTCTGTGTCAGAGTTCTCTTGTCTTACACTGTCTTTCTGTTGTCCATGTAAATTGATTTTTGTTACAGCACCTCTGGGAAATATCCACTGGATAAGCTTGTAATCTCAGGTATTTGGCACCTCTGTTGCTTTCTGCCATGGAATCCTGCAAAAATGGGGCTCACTGAAAAGTCTGCTCTTAAGTATTTGAGTGTAATGAATGATTTTTCTTTTTTTTCCTCCTCACATTGTGTTTCTAAGGAGAATAGTTATAGCCTGTGGAATACATCCTGTTTTCTTGGCTGCAATGAAACCCTTGCTTTTTATTGGTAATACCTACTATTTTTCTTCTTTGTGGAGGCTGCCAACATCTGACCCAGGACTTCTTAAAGACAAAGGCTAATAGAGATGTGTTCCTTTGTTTTCTACCAGAGAGGAAAAGGTTGGGGTTTTTTCAACCAGCTAGTTTTCCCGGTGGTGCTTTCAATCAAACCTTGTGTGTGTCTCTTTCAAAGAAAAAAAAAACCTACAAAACTCAAAACTAAAAAATCAAATCCCAATAGACAATAACGAAAAAAACAAACAGAAAAGCCCCTACCAGGTGAAATTGACTTTGCCCAAAGTGTAAGAAAGTCAAAAAAGTAAGGGCCTTTTATCCTAAATGCACATGTTCTGATTTTTTTTTTCTAATCCGTATCAGTAGTAGTGTAGATTAAGCCCCAGTAATTTTTAATTTGTTAGTATTCCTCAACACGTATTTTTATATGAATAGATCATGTAGCTGAAACTTCTTTTTGCCTGTTTCTTGTTTGTGTTTAAGGTCAAGAAGACGCATGGGGTGAAAGTCTGGGTTGACTTATGATTTGCATTTTCCAACATCAGTTTTGACCTTGAGTTGCTAAGTATGAACTTGGAACAAAAGAGCTTTATAGAAGTGGTTGATGGATGGGTTGTAATATTGAAGCTTCCCTCCCCCATGCTCACATCCTCAGAGCTCAGTCCATCCTTACCCTGAAGGGCTGCCTTCATAGGCAAGAGTCTGCTGCTTCAGGAGATAAAAATGCTGAGGCTGGCACTTTGGGAGTCTGTTTATAATAGTGAAGATGTAGGAGACAGAGAGAAGTCCAAAGTGTGTAGGTAAGTTTTGGGGTTGTTTTCTACTTTTTTTCTTTCAGTGGGAGGATGTCCCCCAGTGTTTCCTAATGAAGAATTGTTTTATATAAACATCTTGCCTATCTATTGCATAGGAAATGCTGTTGTATTTCTTTTGTTTTCTCTCTGCAAACAGCTTGCTTTGTGTAGATTGTGGTACATTTTTTTAAAAATTACTTTTTTATAAAGAAAACCTTTTTGAGCACTATCCCTCCCAGCTTTCCATTTATTTCAGTACCTCTAGCTATCACAGTTTGCTTTTTGTCAAATTTGCGAAGCTTCTTCTTCACTGAAATGCTATAAAAACAGGGAGAGGTTGTTTTGGGAGGAGAGGGAATTAGCAGCAGTGGAAGTAGCAACCTGAGCGGTGACATATCCAGGAACACTCTGGAGACCATATTTTGCAATACTGAAATCTGACAACAGAGTTCCCCCTGACTAGGGATTGCCCTTGTGTTTTTAATCAAGCTTCATTAATATTCAGCACTGAGTGTGGTGTGGGAGCAGCACTCCCATGGAGCTGTAGCCGTGCCATGTTGGGCTGGCACTGTGGCTCCTGGGCTTCTGCCGGCGGCCTGGGGGGGCCTGAGAACAGAAAATGGGGGAACGTGGCTACCTGTGCTGTCATATCATAAACTAGTCTATGCTGGAAGGGACCTTCAAAGCTCCTCTAGCTGCCTCCTTTGTGTTTAATTCAATTAATCTGTTTTGCCGTGGATGGAAAAGGTAAATTGGTTACAAGAACAGATGGCACAAATGGAAAGGGATGGACTGAAATGAAACAAAATTAGCATGAGGCAGGCATCAGTCCCGTTGAACTAATGAAGTTCTGTCTTCTGCAGCCATCTTGAAGTAGATAGACTCTCATATGTGTTGTCTTAGTGTTGCCAGTGGGAGGTTGGTTTGTTTCTGGAAGAAAAATAAACACAGAAAGGGAGGGGTGTGTCACTTACTTTGCTAGAAGGGATTTTAGGAAAAAAAAATATGAAAAATCTACAGATGTTAAAATGCTGTGGATTAAATCCTATGGGTACTACAGATGCTGAGAATGCTCGTGGTTGCCAGCATCCCTATGAGACCTCTAATAATTACAGCAGTCTAGTACTGTAACCTTGCAAGATATCCTTTAGGATGATTGAGGGTTGCTTGAAGATCAGAGATCGTCCTCTGCGAGCCTTGCAGAGACAGATCTTGACTTTGGAAACTGGAAGTACTGAATTTGTGGGTGCAGAATAATGGGCTGATGCACAAAGTGAGAAACCTCTGTATGAAAATACCACCACCATCCTTCAGTGGAAGAGCAACATCCCTTCCTTGAAGGCTGGGCTTCAAAGTGAGCCACAGCATAGATGGGGCCATTGTGATGCGGCCATAGGTACAGATGAAGGTGTTCTCTCTCATAATTTTCGAAAGGGCTTTCAGGATGGCAGAATTTCTGTTTTACAGTTAAACAAGGAAAACTCAAAGGTCAGCTGCCATGTCCATACAAACTAATATCAGAGCCTCCATCTCAACACTGGTGAAATAGGAGATCCCAATGGATTAAGCTGCCTTCCAGTTCATAGGTTGCACAAGATCTGGCTGGAATTGGCTTGCCTTCTGTTGAACTGTACTTTGATCTGTTTGGCTTTGATGCGTAGGGCACTGATGCCACCAGATCTGAGGAGGAAGGGAGTAGGAGTGCCTGCTATTTTGCAGACCTGGGATGATGGTGATGATTAAGATGACTTCAGTGGATAAAGGAAAATAATTACATTATTTCCTGTAATATTCTGTAGACCTTTAAATACAAGGCATTGATTTTTACTCCAGCATTGTATGAAATTAGTATTTCTATTATTTTGGTGCTGTAGGAAATCACCATACAAGTACCTTCTCTCATGATCAATATTGCAGTGGCCCAAAGATGTCTTGGATTTCCTGTCCATCTGCAAGGCTGTGTGCATGCCCAGAGACATTCTTGCTCCTTCAAATCCAGCTTGCTTTCTTGTTACTCTGCTGGTTAATGTCTGGGCTGGAATCTTTCCTGCTGCTTTAAGAGTCCTGAAAAGCCTTCTTCAAAAATCCCTGCTTTGATTAATTACAGCAACCCCTTGCAAACAAATCAAAGAATGGATTTACCACATAAATTGGTAAAGGGTGGTGATGTACATACTAAAATTACTCTATGAGGTACATCTGAGGATTTCTGTGGAAGGGCTCAAATGCCTTTTTTGACTTTGGTTAAGTAAATTTCACTGAAGATGTGTATGCAATATCCCCAGTGATTAATTGCTCTCAAATACTTATCCTAGCTGAGTTATGTAATATGAATCTCAGAAGGATTCCCAATAAAAAGTCTGTGAATGGTAGATGTAAATGTCTGCAGTGAGTTTTGAAATGTTAGATGTGAAAAGTGCTAATGGGAAAAATATTTTACATAGCTTCTGAGACAGGGTCTAGAATTTAAGGCCTTGTGTTTAACTCCCACTGACTTAAAATTTTGAGGCTTTGCTATAAATTATTCCTTATGCTTCTGCCAGAACAATAGTTGAGTGTCTTCAAAGAAATTAGATTAAGGCTGTGAAGTGAAAAATACCAAATGGAAAGGTATGTACTTAATTCCAACTGCTGCCTGTGAAAATCTGCTGTAATACACTTCAGATGGCATGATAGGGTTCCATTTCTGAGTACCTCAATGAAGATGTTTTTTTTTGGCAGCAGGATGATTAGCAATTTTTCTTCATTACACGAAGTCCTAAATTTTTCAGAGTGGTTTTTGCTGGCAACTCAAAAATGGGAAATGGACAAACACTGATCTGAACATGTAGAAGTTTTCTGTATAGATATAAAATTGAATTTCAGGATTCACAATAACTGTAATAATACTTGAAGATCATGAGTTTTCTTTGCCAGGGCATAGCCTTTCCGAGGAAGTTGGAGGCAGGACAGGGACATATCTTGTGCTGCAGTGCTGAGATCAGCATTGTCATGGGAGTCCTGCGCCTGCTGCATGCAGGGGATGGGGAAAACAAAGTTTCTCTACTTAAGTGTAAAGGAAATATCACGAAACATCTGTTGTGGTAAAGGAAAGCATACTTGAACACATGAAGTGTGAGATCTCCAATCCAGATAGGCAGACAGCCTGTGCTTATCTTGCCTGTGCTGTTTGGGTAACTGCTGCCTCAAAACCAGGTTTCAGCGGTGAGGCTGCTGTCGTGCTCGCCTTTTCACCCACCTCAGTCATGTTTCCTGATGCTGGGCTTTGTCTAGCACTCCTCAGCCAACTTTTTGAGTGGTATCATGCCAGCTGTGTTTTCAGACCTGTGCACATGGCAGCAGAGGCTTTCAGGTCCTAATTTCCCATGCCTGTCTGTGGCAGGAGCCATTTGAACCCATCCATGCTGTGTTGGTGGCAGCTCTGTGGTGACAGCTTACAGCAGCTCCCTCACTCTCCCCCCAGGAAGTGGCAGTCCAGGCTGATCCAGCAGGCTGCTGGTGGGACCACTCTCACTTTGGTTGCAGACTGGCTTCTTCTTGGCTGCTGGGAAGATCTTGATGTTGGAGCAAACATGAATAAAATCTGCCCTAATCTGTTTGTGTTGAGCTGATTAATGTGACCAGTGTTAAGCACAGCTGATTGATTACCTGGTGTTTGGTTTTCCTTAGAGGGCCACAGCACAGACCTGGAGATACTAGGGTGATGTAGCAATGGGACTTGAATAGCCATTGAAAATGAAGAGAATTTTTGCTAATGTAAGAATGTAATGCAGCCTTTTTGTGGTTTTGGTGCAGTTTATGTAGGGATGCCCACATCTGTGGTCCACCATGCAGGGCAGCACTGCCCTTTCTGTTGTAGGAGAAAACTGATCTTTTCAAATGGTTCAGATGGTAGCTTCCTGCTGTAGCATCTTGCTTGGTCCTCAGTTGGTCCATATCCAAACCTGATGATCAGATATGCAGGGGGGTACCGAGAAGCAAGGAGGAAAGCACCATTGTTGAAGAGATGAAGCAGCAGTAGTAGCTTCACCAGCTTCCCGCTTTAACTCAGGACATTAAAACAGGTTTGGATTTCAACAAAGCAAGTGCTATACAGAACTGGAGATTATGAAACTCTGAAAATCCCCCTTTTTTTTTTTTTTAATGTTGAAGAAAGAGACATTAGTCCACACTTGCATTCATTTAAAAAGTCATTGACTTTGCATACTTCTGTATTGGTATGCATGTAACAACAGCAAGAGGGGAAAAAAGAAGCAACAATCCATCCCAAATAGGTGCTGCCATAACTCCACAGAAGGATGGACAAAACCACTGGCTGGCACGAAGGCAGCCTGTGACATGCGTGGGGCATCTTGCAACTTGTGATGAGCAAATGAGGGGAATGATTTGAGCAAGCATGGCCAAATGCAGCCCCATAAATAGGAGCTAGAGCAGCCCATGGTTTTGGTGGTACCCAAGACAGTAACATCAAACAGGAGCCAGCTGTGGTACTTTTCTGGCTAGCCCTCCATCGCTTTATAACCACTTGGTGTTGGCAGTGCCTCTTGCCACCTCTTCAACGCCAGTGGCAACACTCTGAAAAACCTTCTGATTCCAAAATAAATGTGCACATGCAGATTTCCTGAAAACTAGCACAAAGTGTGAAATGAAAACAGATTTAGTTATTTTGCTGTAAGCTGGTATGTAGTTCAGCTCTCTATAACCACTCCCAGAGGATATAATAAATATGGAAGTGTTTAAACATAAGGCTTCATATTTTCTTTAGTAAATGGGTTTGAGTAAATTGTCCTGAACTATTTTTAACTCTGTAGAGCAGTTAATGGTATAAGTATGTTTTTTCAGGATTTTTGGTCAGCTTGTGGGTTGGTATTTTGGAAATATATTTTCAGGATTTTTGGTCAGCTTGTGGGTTGTTTAGAGGGGAAAAAAATGCTATCGTTTATATATGTATTAATCTAAAATAGGGTTTTTTGAGTTAAATACCGTTAGGTAGTAATTTATTGTCTTTGGTATCAGAGGTATACTGGTGATGGTTTTTGGGTTTCATTTCTTTTTAGAATGTTGGGTTTGGGGGTTTTTTTGTGGTTTTTTAAAACCTTTCCTCACAGTCTTTAAAAAAAAACATGCTGCACTCTCTCCCAGGCCTTGCCTTCCCCAAAAGAAAACATTGTAAACATTTTTTTTTTTCCAAAAGTAATTCAGAAATTACAGGTTGAGTTTTATTAACCTCCTTCCCATGCTATCTATAAGCATGTGTGGCACCGTTGCTTATATGGAGTCACTAATGTTACTGCCAGGTGAAATTTGGTCTGGGTAATACAATTCCCCAAAGTAATGCTTTTTTATTTCTGAAACACTGACTGTCTAATCACCAGGGGTTTGACAATAGTGATATTTTCAATTGTATTGGTGTTACTCTAGTTTACACTTGTGGAATGACTCTTCATTTGTAATCTTTTGAGGCACTTGGTCTTACTCTTGTAGGAATTAAAGTTCAGCTGAATAATTATGACGAATAACTAAGCTTGTCCTTACTTTATGTCGTTTGCTTGGTTTTATGACTGCAGTTTAAGTATTTGGCAACCAAACCCTGAAGCAGAAATGGCAAACAAGCCCAAATTGACATATTTCGAAGGTTAGCTAAGCGGTAATGAAAACTGTGACAGCCATCTAGTAAGTCAGATCACAGAGTATTCTGAGTTGGAAGGGATCTCCAGGGATCATCAAGTCCAGCCCTGAAGTGAATGGCCCATATGGGGATTGAACCCCCAATCTTGGTGTTATCAGCACCATGCTCTGACCAACTGAGTCAATCGGGTAGTAACTGCACTGGGTTATTTCAGTTAGAATTATTTGAAGCCATACGTTGCATTCATTCATTCAAATGTTGTAATTCCTCCACATTCCTCAAGTAGTTCCACTCATTTGTTTACATTTTGAAGATCAGCAGAACTCCAGGAGTTATATCCTTATAAGCTTTATTTACAACAGAAAAAGCACAGATTTTTATGAATAAATAGCCATGATTCTGTGCAATACACATTTCTCACTGATCAACATAGATATCTAGCACTGACTTTTTTCATCAGCTTTACTATATGCAGTGAATATTCTTTAAATTTTGGCTAAGTTAGTATTGTAAGTATTCGCAATTATTAAATTCTGGAGAGAAAACCTAAAACAAACCTGGACCACTCGGGTTCATTATCTCTGTACCTCCAGGTCCCGTTGACAGGCACTGCTTTGTGCTGTGTTACAGTGGGGAATGGAGGCGGAGCTTGGATGGCTCATCTCTGCCCTTCACTTAGGGGATAGGGAGTGCACAGCTCATCTGATTGTAACTAGAAACAACTGCTGAACTTTCATCTGTTAATTACCCTTTCACTGAGGACTGCACTGCTGTAGCATCTGGTAGTCATTATATCTTCTTTAAAAAGAAGCCAGTAAGAAAAAAAATATGAGAGGGATAAAAACAATGAGGTATCAGTTTAGAGCACAGAATTGATAACAAATGTTCTATTTCTGCTTTATTTGCTGCCATAGAAGCCTTGTACCTTCATACAAATAATATGTGTCTTTCATCACCTGTTAAATGAAGTCTACGCCTGCTGCTTGCAGGTGCTTTGATTATTTTTAGTTTATGCATGTATCAGCAGAAAGCTTTGAAAATTCTTGGTTTTGCTTTTTCCTTTCTCTGCCTGTGGTGTCATATTTTTGTTGTGTTATTTTACAGCCGTGGTTGTTACCAACCTCATCAAGCTCTTCACTAGATGGCTTTTCACTTTACTTTCTCTGCTGTACAGGGTCAGAGGGAGCCCAGAGAGGCTCCAGTGCTGTGGCAGCAGCATTGCAAGGGCTGCAGGACTGCAAGTTGTCACTGCACTGGTGTCAGCAGTGGCTCCTCAGCTGCCTGCAAATTCTAGCAAGCTCGTAAGATTGAGTTGGGATTTCTAGAACAGTAACAAGGAGGATTTGTGTAGTGGCTGGGAGAGGGACTTATATCCTAGTTCTTACTGTTTTGGCCTAAGGTATGAGGGGTAGGGTTGCTGCCTGTTTCTGTACAGAATGCTTATTTCACACCATAATTCGTGAACATGTCTTCCCTGGCAGGTGCAGTGCTTAGCTGTTGGAATGATGCTCTGCATAAAGCTGCAGTACACTTCAGTCTATGCTGATTTTTGCTTCAGACTGGCTTCTGTGTCTTTTCACTAAGTTTTATATGTTGGAACATCTACACTATGCCTTGGCATAACCTGCCCAGTCATACTTAATACACCAG